>SSNR01000491.1:256682-348801 GCA_006937965.1 Callopanchax toddi | reverse complement strand
CTTCCACATTGAGAGGAGCCAGTTGAGGTGGTTCATCTTGTAGAATGCTTCCTGGAATCTTCCCTGGAGAGGTGTTTCAGGCATGTCCTGCCATCCGGAGGACCCAGGACCCTGGACAGAAAGAGATTTTATTTCTAGACTAGCCTGGGAATGCTGTGGGGTCCCACTGAAGGAGAAAGCTGTTAGATGTGGGAAATATTTACTTTTTGATTTTAGGACAAACACCCAACATGAAAGACCTATCGTTGTTGATATTAAAACAGACAGACAGCCATTTAGAAGAATAATCCTCTATCCTTTATATCCTCAGTGCATTTCCCCGTTTTGCCTGGTTGGCAATTAAGTTAAGTTTTCAAACCTTTAGTCTATTATCTATTCTGTTCCCTCTCTCTCTCTTTATCACTTATCCTGTCCAGGACCCGAGTAAGGACCATATGCTGTCTTTATGCAAAGTCAGGCTCATTTACAGGGTTTAACTTAGTGCAGGTTACACCACCAGAGTCAGAATGGTCCGTTACATTTCCATTTTACGGTCTGATGGGTTTAACTCTTACACTCTACAAGCTGCTTAAATTTAGGATTGGCAACCAGCTGAAACATGAACACACGAGCCAAGTCACAGCCGCCTGGAGATCAACGGGGAATAATATTAATATAATCACCATGTGCTAAAGGATAATTATGCTTTATTACAACTGGGTTTATATTTAGCATCTTCTCAGCAGTCAGGATGACATTATACTCATTGTGGGAACAAAGTAAGGTCAGTTAATGTCAACTTTTATTTTTAGAGAGCTGAGAATCTATATTGTAAAATACAATATAAAGACTGGACAACAGAGAAATGGCTGAAAGAGAGTCAAGATGAAAATGAACAGCTCTAAACCTGAAAGCAATGTCCTCTGATGTAGAGGTTTGGGAATACGCTACTGCCTGATTGGTAGACTTTAGGATTTTCTGGGCTTTGACAGATGGTTTGGAGTGAGTTGTACACGTCTGTCATAAAAAAGACCCTAGCAATAAAGACAAAGCTGTCTGTTTGTTAGCTGATCAACATTCTTGTCTGTACTCACAAGCTGTGAGTCGAGACCATAGGAATAGAAATGTGGTTGTGCTATAGGAGGATAAGAAACTTAAGGAATAAAGTGAAGCATAATGCAGCTATATGGCCTGAAATCATAATTTTCAACCTTCTTCTACAAAAAAGTATTTTGAGATTTGAGATAATTTCCCATTAATCTAAGCAAAGACTGATTTTCTGTTTGAGATATCAACAGAAATGTTAAAGCTGCTGCTAGTGGCTTTATAGGGTTACCATCTAAAGCACCACTTGTTCATTAGGTCAACATGGTAACCATACCTGTCCATAAGGCACAAGATACACCAGAACAGAGACGTTTATCAATAGAAACCGAGCCTCAAACAGATGCTGTGTGAAAGTTGAACCGTAAAAAGTCTTGAGACTTGTGAGTGTCTCTAATGGTTCAATTCTAATGCATATTGTTTGGTGTATAGGATGTAAGACAAGTTAAAAAGACCTTTGTGGGACAACCTAGGGCAACTGTGGCGCAGTGGCAAGAGAGATTGCCTCCAATGTCAGAGAGTGTGGGTTCAAACCCCGGCCCAGCCATGTGTCAAAATATTCTTGGGAAAGATACTGAACCCCCCAACAACCACCACCCAGGTGCCACTCTGAGCTGGCAGCCCACTGCTCCTTGAATAATGAGGATCAGTCAAATGCAGAGATGAGTTTCCCCAAGGGGATCAATAAAAGATACATTTTTTTTACATAAATAAAATAAATAAAAAAAAGATACATTATTATTATTATTATTATTATTATTATTATTATTATTATTATTATTATTATTATTATTATTCACTTCAAGTTATAAAGAAAAAATGACCTTTCATGTAATGGAAGTATTTGACTTTGACCCCACACACATTGCATTCTGAGAAAATTTGAGCAAAACCATCAGTCAAAATCCCAGTAAGCAGAAAACAGACAGATAAAGTGATGTTTAATTTATATACAGTCTGTGGTAAAGGGTCTGTGAGCACGATGAGTAAATACTTTGGAGTTCAGACAGCTCAGAGTCTTTGATGTCATCACTTTCAGGTGAACATGTTTTAAAGTCATCAAACTTAAATAGTTAAAAAAAGTATGAAATATATCAAAATACCAGTTCAATCCAACTTCCTGTGACCAGTTTAAACTTTGAATGTTCGATAGTCTACCTGAGCTAAAGCGCTCTATAGAGGGCGGAGCTTTTCCACCAGTTTCACTGCTGCTCTTTGGTTTTCTCTCGTCTGTTTGTTTCCATCTCTATCTTTGTTTTTTCTCGCATGTTTATGTTATCGTTGCTTTAATGCTAAGACCCTGTATCTCCATTTTTCATCATTTTCATGTTTTTTCATAAATTAGCTCTATTACTCATCCTTCACATCAATCAGTAGTTTTATGGATTACTTTTTATTGAGATGAGTTTGTGACATGTGACCATTCATCTATCCATCCTCTAAACCGTAAAGCCTGGGACACACAGAAGACGGATGCGTCACCCGCGCCATTATAAAACCCCCAAAACATTATAGTTACTGAGATATAGTTACTACACAGAGAGCGCAACACCACGTCCCAGAAATGCCAGTGTGCGCGGAGGCGCTAAATATAGGTGCCAGTTCTATTTCAAGCGCCACAGCGCGGCTTTTACGGCTTTGATACGACTATTTTCCAAGAAGCGTTCAGCTGCGAAGCGCGTCTTGTGATCCCAAAGAACCGTGGCGATTCTGTGGTGTAACGCAGCCATCTTCTGTGTGTGGCTTACTGTAAGTGTCGTTGGGAGCTGGTGCGTACATCTCTAGCTATCATGGGGCGAGAGGCGGGGGACACCTACCCCTGTCCCCTATTGAAGTGAGCTCTGGCTTGACTGCCATTACCTTTGTACTAATAGGACACCAGCTATCTTTGGAATCACAATGATCTAGTAGAATTCAAGATATTCTTGTTCTGCTCTTTAAAAAAACTGCTTGGAAAATAAATAAAACTCAGTTTGGGCTCTTGACTCTGTAAGAGGCCTCCTGCAGCTTCTTAAACAGTTTTTGCTAACAATTCACAGTCCTGTTGTCGATGTTTCATTCATATTCCTCAGAACCGAAGATTTCCTTCAGCTTTCACCTTCAAGAATTCCCAAAACATCTCTTGCTTTGTTTGTCAGATCACCGAGCTTGCTCTGTTTTCTTCTCTTTCTATGATCGAATTATGTTTTGCAAAGTACCAGCGGCAAAGGAATTTTTTATTTGTATCTGTACATGAGAGCACACAAAAGCAGCCATTGTTGGTAGTCAAATGGGAATGTTAAGTAGAAGCCAGCGGAGCCGTCTTTTATCTTGGGTATTTACAACTCCGTCACAAGCAGCAGGAATTTGGAAGCTGAAGGGGGAAAAGAACCTAGTTTCTCTCTTTTATTTGATCCCTGCCCGGATGCAATGGCTTTCATCTCGCAGTGCTCTTAACTGAACGGCCTGCTGTTTGTGGAGGGAAAATGAAATCAAAGCAAGTGATTAGAGCAGAATATTTGCAGAGGTTTGGAGGGGAAAGAAAAAAAATAGAACATAAAACGAAGAAGAAATTGGAGGAGAAAGTTAAATTTACCAAGTTGTTGACTCTGTGTTCGCTACAGGAAGTTGTGGCCTCCAGCAGCTCCTCTCATCAGCATGCAAAATAATCCTCTTTGTTCAGAAAAACAGAATTGTAGCTTTAAAAAAAAGACATGCCATCATTTTACAACATCTCACTCCTTTAGCGCCTGTAAGCAGCCTAAACTGTGTTATGATCTGGTTCTTTACGACCAAGCAGCTCCCCTCTTTCTGACCTCCCTCACAGCTCTTCCTCTGAGATTTTTGGGTGTTTGACGAGATTCAGCAGCTTTCTGCAGAAGGTTTATGCCATCCTGTTCCTCCAGATAAAAATTACATGGTTAGGTTATCCATCCAGTGTGAAGGGGAAGAAACCTGTTGGGAGTTTTGTGTGGAAGTCGATGGGGAGCGCTGGGCTTTAATGGAGGCTACTGGGGGTCAACAGGGGAGGAAGCAGATTAGAAGGTCAAAGATTCTCTGAGCTGTGAGGTGAACTTACTGAGGAAATATGCTAGAAACACGAAGACGAAAAGGGGAAGCAGGGATCCCTCCGCCGACGAGCACCGCTCTGCCCCCCTTGATGCTAATCCTCTGAAAAGCTGTTTTCTAGCGAGGATTAGTGCCAGCGAGAACAAGGCTTAGAGCTCTCTGCCGAGTCGAGATGAGAAATCGAATACAGGTGCTTGTCGGGGGGCTGAGCTCGATGACTTTTCGCTGTGCGATATCATACAGCGGGGATAGCTCTCTCTGCAGCAGCTGGTATTACATCCTTCAGGGTGATATTGTTGGAATTCAGGCCAATGCTGACTCGTGCAGAACACAGAAAAAAAAAACGCCTCTGAAGCTCAGTGGATCCTCTAACCCAGAAACTTCCCCTCCTCACACAAAGTCAGGTTGCTCTGCTTTTCTGAGGCTGCACACAGAAGTTTCTAACATTAGTCATGATTTACCCCAGGTTTTCTAATAATAAGTGAAACGTCTGCACTTTTAATACGAAAACAAATGACAGCCAGTGTCCATGGAAGAATCCAGATTTAGTTCAACTGACAGTGCAGAAAATACAACCTAACGTGACTAATTAACCTAAAAACTGAGAATAAATCGTGACACATTTTTCAGCTGATGTTGAAAAAATTGACTCATGTTTTTTTTTCTGTGTCAGAGAGAAGATTCAGCTCTGAGGGGGCAGATTTTCTCTAATGTTCATGTGTTTTCTGTAATTAAACGCTGTGTATTCATAGATTAATTAATTTGTCTCCTTTAGTCTGATTGTTCTGCAGAAAACTCCTTTTTTGATTTGTTAAACTCTGCAGTCAAAAGGAAATTGATTAAACATTTTGTTTTTCTAGATTTGTCTTAGAAAATTGAAACAAACAATGAATCATTCTCATCTCATGTAATTAGATTGATCATTTCTGACAGAAACATTATTATAAAGACAGTAGTAGTAGCAGGGCTGCTGAATGAGCCTGGACTGATGAAACGTATGGAGACAGACTTAGGTTTCTTCCTCATCTGAGTAACAGAGATTGGGACTCAGCTGAAAAGTTTAAAAATGTAGCTCGGTTTGTTGATGAAGAACGGATCCCCTGACAACTCTTCTGCTGCCGTTCCAGCAGTTTAACGACACTGTTTTCTCAATACTGACACATTTTGTTAAAGAGGAGAACAGCTGTTGGCCATTGTTTAATTGAGTTTGGTTTGATTGGTGTAACTTTAAAACATTTCCTGTTTTACCAGCAGTCATTTTTTCAACATGCCTGGGATTGTCCCTATTTCTTTATGAATTAAACAGTCACCTTCAGTAACCTGTGAATTACAAACTGAAATCTCATCATGCATCTGGGTGCCAGTTGTCCTGACCTATGCAACCAAACTAAGGACTGGAGTCTGGACCCACAATTACAAAAAACATTGCTTTCCATCATGTTTGTGTCAGCATGACCTGCAGAGGATATCTTTATTTTCATGTCAGCAAATCACAAAAACTGTCAAATCTCTCAAATGAGCTCTAAATATCAGATATTTCTTTATCACAGTCACGTTATTCCACCGGAAAAGGATGGCTTGCCAACTCTGGGTTTGCGGGGTTGTACCTCAGGTGGAGGAGTGATGGAAGGAGGGAGATCAGCAGGTGGATCAGGGTCTGCAGTGACTGAAACAGTCTGTAGTGGTGAAGAGGAAGCTGAGCCAGAATGAAAGGCTCTTGATTTACCAGTTGATCTACATTCCAATCCTCACCTGGCCATGAGCTTTGGGTAATGTCCAAAGGAACGAGATTGTGAATAGAAGCAGCTAAAAGGAGTTTCCTCCTCAGGGTGGCCAGACAGCCTTAGGAATGAGGAGCTCAGACATCCAGGAGAGACTCTGAGTAGAAACTCTGCTCTCCATATCGAGAGGAGGCAGTTGAGATAATATGGGATGACACTTCCCTGGAGGTTTTTCTGGCATGTCCCACCAGCAGGAGGCCCCTGGGTCGACCCAGGACATGCTGGAGCAGGGGAGCCAATAGTCGATCAGGGAGGCACTACTGGTAGCCCAGTTCTATGAAGAACTGTCATGGGCTTAAACAAACTAGTATTTTACTACAGCAAGTTTTGGAAATCGCCACAAAAGATATGTTTTCAAATATTTTTATTACTAAAGTTATTCAAGAACATATGATTTAGAAACTGTAGTCTCACTCAAATCACCTCAAACCTCACTGGACTGCAGCTGAAAGGTTTGTATGTCTCATAGGAGCGGGACCCACAGATTCTTGGAACTCAGAACCTGTAGCAGTTCAGTGTGATAATAGAAAATTCATCTAAGTCATGAGATACTTTAAACTTGACTGAAAAAATATTTGTGGACATTTCTGGTGAGTAAAAATAGAAACATTCATAATACTGGTAATTAAACATGGGAACAATTAGAACTACAGTCTGCAAGGTCTGCAAAGTGCATCCACACTTAAACCTCCCAAAGGAGCTCTGAACATCTGATTTTTATCACATTTTTCCAGAAATAAAGAACACATTTTTTGGCAAAAACAGTCAGTTTTATGAGAATCAGTTCTGAGCTTAACAAAAATAGTATTTCGTTATCCAATAATGTTGCTATTTTTGGCCGAGGATAAAAAACTCCTTTTCAATGTCCAATAAAATAATTAAATGCTGACAAACAACTTTGTTTTTCTGACGCTATTCATGGATGAAACATCTGCTGGAACTGTCCCAAACAAAACGCTCCTTCTGCTGACTGGTTAAAAGAGACAAAAATGATGGAAGGAGAAAATAAGTCCTGAAATTTAGAGCAGGACAGGAAATGAGCCAATAAAAGCAGACAAATGATCAGACTCCATAAATTTAGTCAAATAAAAATAACTAATGAAGTATTCTTGATATGTGTTGAAACCCATCTGTGCAGGCATGAATACACACCTGTTGATGTATTTTTACTTAGCAGACATGTTTATCCAAAGATAAACTCCGCGCTGAAAGGCTGCAGGAATTGAACCTGTGACCTTTTTGCTGCTAGGACACTGTGCTACCAACGGCCTCACCATGCAGACAGACCCTCATGTTATGTTTCAATTTGAGCTTGTATTTCCCTAAATCAGGAAGCCATTAAACAAAAGAGGAGTAAAATGGTTTTCCTCTGAAATGTGTTCGAGGAAAAGTCTCCAGGATGGAAATGCTCGTGGAAATCCTAATAATTAGCAGAACCACTGGACTGCTCTCACAGTAATTGGAGTATTTGCTCAGGTTGCAGTTCTGCGTGAAGCTGCAGCAGCAGCTAATGAGCCCGTTCTGCCGACTCCGTGATGATATTTAATTTTAGACCTGATGCAGCAGAACATACGTTCAAACAGCATGTAGTACATCATACAAAAATAACCGTGTGCTCAGCTCGCCCTTGTTCATACTGGGCTTCTTCTGTCAGGAACTCATGTTTATTTTTTTCCTGCAGCCAGCTGGTGTTGTAGTGTTCGTGGTGTGTCTGTGTGTCGTGAGTGTTGCGTCCCATGGGGTCGTCGACTCGACGCTCGTAATGCATGGCTGTGCTCACCTGTTCGACACCTGAGACGCATCGCCTCCATCGTCGAGGCCGTAAGACGGATGAGGAGGAGAAACAGCAGCATCGGCGCTCCTGGAGGTGACCCAGCTCTGGTCGGAGCCGCTGCCCCATCGCCACGCAGCAGAACGGCAGAAAGGTCGACGGTCCAAGGTGCCTTTAAGCAAGGCATCGAACCTGCAACGGCTCCCAGTGGACTCTCACTGTGACTGCAACACACTATGAAATATAGAATAATAATAAATTATTACTTAAACTGAATAAGGAATTAAGACAGAAAATAGACCGAGTCATTTTGTGTTGGTTTGTTTCCATAAGTCAGAGACAAAGAGCTTCTTACATCTTTGCCAAAATCAAATTTAAGGACCTTTTTAAGCATTTTCAAGGAGACTTAATTTTTTTTCCAACTCTTTAGATGGTTTATTAAAACTGTACACAGAACACATCAACAAAGCCTGCAAAAATAACAGCTCCATATGAGCTCCTTCCAACAGGAGAAGACGTCCTGTTCCTGAGGACCAGCCAGGCTCCTCATCAGGAGCTTCATTCATTTAAGCTCTGGAGGGTTTGACATCCTTCTGTTAAATCAACAGTTTTGGATTTTTTGCTCAACTTTTCACCACCACATTAAACTGGGATAACCACAACCTTCCTGAAGATCCTTTCTTCTAAAATTCTCCATCAGCCAAAATCAAAAGGACCGGTTTCTCTGTAAGCCGTTTATTAAATATCTTGAGATTAAACTTTCACATGTAAAAAAATCTCATCTGTCAGCATTTTTGATTTCTACCCACAAAGTTATCATCAACAATAACATCATATAAAAGGAAGTTGTGTTTAATGCAATTACACCTTATTTCTTAACTACTCAAAAAAGGAAAACAAAGCTATAGAGCATGCTTTAGAAACCTGAACAAAACAGGTGTTTAAATGGAGAAACAGCTGGAGACATTTTCATTTTCACAGGTTCTTCAATTACAAGATTCCCTGTTCTGGTCTGGATTAAAGGCTGAGGTTGTGACGTTTTAATTCTGTTCTTTTTTTCAACACTTTGATGGAACAAAGAACTTCTGGCATCAGTTCAGAGAGAGATAAAGTCCTGACCTGGATTAACCCTACAACCACATGGAAAACGTGGTGTTCTAAGTAGACCTGAATGTTTACTGCTGACGTTTTCTCTCCATTGACAGCAGAGTGAAAGCAAATGTCACAACCCATCAGCTCCTCATCAATACCTGATAACCTTTTTATGAGAAATGCCCCCCCACCCCCCTCCACTCCCAGACCTGGCCCCCTCCCATCCATCTGTACAAATAAACAACACGCCCAATCAATAGCCCCCCTGTTCAATGAAAGTGCAACAACACATTTAGACTCCTGCTGTTCCTTGACTTTGCAATTAGCGGAGACCCTGTGGCCACGCCCCCCCACTGTGAGCTGCCAATCACAGCTCTGCCCCCTCCATGTCCCTGACTCTTTGACCCCTGCTGACTTCCAGCCATGTCACGTCCAGCCTTCACTCGTTTAACTCGACGCTTATTACCAAACAGTGGGTGGCGCTAATCATTAGCGTTCTCATTAACGAGCAACAGGGACTCTTATTTAAACTACCAGGCAGCAGATAAGTGGATTGTCTTTATTTTCACAGACAGCACCTGAATGAAGGGCTTTGTTTTTCACTGTTTCCAACAAAAACAACCATCAGATGAGTTTTTTGTCAAAACACCAGACAGGATACAGAAAACATTCAGTAAAGTCCTGATCTGCCTTAATCTCCTCCCAGTGGGACGTGTCCAGAAACCCCTCAGCTAGGCTACCAGGAGACATCTAAACCACCTCAGCTGAGTCTTTTGATGATGAGGAGCAGCTGCTCTACTGTGAGTTCCCTCTAGATGATAGAGCTCCTCACCACTGAGCTCAGCTACAGAGGAAGCTCATTTCACTGTTTGTGATGTTTGTGACATCTCATTCTTTTGTTCATGATAAGGATCTAATGACCGTAGATAGGTGTATGTAGTAGGACCAGGGGATCAATAGCTTTGCCTTTCTCAGCTCCTTCTTCACCACAACAGACCCTAAAATGCTCTCATTAACAAAGCTCCAGTCTGTTGGTCTACCTCTCTCCATCCCTCCATCACTCATGACCAAGACACTGAGATACTTAAACTCCTCCACTTGAAGCAGAGACTCACTGGCAGCTGATCGACTCTCAAAACTGGCTACAATTCAGTCCGTTTTACAGATATTAAATATATTTATCTGTTTTTGTAGCTGCTAGTCTGTCACAACACAGTCTGAGCCTGTCAGATCTGGCAAGATCAGGCAAGATTCTGCATAATGTTACTTTCAAGATTTGACCAAAACAAGTATAACTCCATCATTCGTCAACAGAAGATTATTTAAATAAAAACTCTGGTGTGAAATCCTTCAATGAATGATGGGACTTTAAACAGGTCAGGGGAGTAAAGTAACAAGTTACATTTACTCATGTTACTGGTATTAAGTCATATTTCAGAGCATTTCTAAGTGGTTTTTAAATCTAGTGAAATAATGTCATTTTAGAAATGTCCCTTATAATCAAAAGGAGAGAAATCTCAGACTGTAAGCTTGTGGACGGGAGTGATGACGAGCAGTGAGGGAGGAACTTACTTTAACTATTAGAAATAAACAAACAAATCATGTGTAAACTCCACCTACTGCTGGCATGTCGAAGGAGAAGATACCTTCCTGAATCCTGATGAGATTAAACAGACAGTGAAGGGAAGTTCTGACCACAAGGCTTCAAGTTAAGGGTCATTTGTGTCATTTTAAAGTGGTGTTCTGTAATTTTTTAATCCACAGTAAGGACCACACCCACTGGTGACATCACTCAAAACAGCTGGAGTCTATGATAGCAGGAAGTGGTCCTCTGGCTAGAGCGACACTCATGGCTACTCAGACTGTCTGGGAGAAACACTGAATGGTGACAAAATACAGACACATGATCAGATATAAAATAAAACTCCTGCTCAAAAACGTCAGTCACATTCATTAGAACAATTCTCTCCATTCACATTGATAATATAGCAAATTCTGTTGTAGATTCTGTATGCAGATGACACAGTCCTCTATTCTGTTGGACCCTCTCCTGCTATACTTTCTCAACAGCTTCAGTTTAGTTTCAACAGTAAACAAAAGGCCTTTTCCAGTTTGCATCTTCAGTTAAACAAATCTAAAACTAAAGTCATGTGGTTTGGTAAAACATGGCATGTACCATCTAATTCACCGAGTGTCTGCACCCTGGATGGAACAGGTTACAGAGTATACAGTAAATACCTGGGAATCTGGCTAGACAATATTCTGTCTTTTTAAAAACCTATCAACAATTTACAAACTAAGATTAAAGCGGCACTCCGGAGGATTTCATCAGGAGAGCAGTTTTTGAATCTAGCGTCCAAAGGCTCCTCCTCAAAACATCTCGACACGCGCATGTGCGCGCGTGCACACGGCGCATATACTTCGGACATGAACTGTACAGCTCAATGTGTAGGGTTTAATCACTCACAGTTCACAATCTTATTCCAACAACACTACGAGGGTCTGATGAGCCCTCTCTGTCCCTGCTGCTTCTGATATTAGCTCTGTTAGCAGAGAGCTGCTGCTGGACTCTGAAGCTGAACTTGACTCGGCCCTGGATGAACTTTCTGACCAAAATAAACGCATAATCTTGTCAAGCCTTGCCATTCTGTGAGGTGAAAGGTTTAAAAATAAAAATAAATCCATCTTTAGCTGGAGAATGGGTAGGTTTTTTTAGTAGAAATGAGCCGTGAGTCCTCAGTGAACGGCTGAGACGGCAGAGAAACACACGGAGCGTCCTGTACGACAGCGCCCCCTACTGGTACAGGTTTGGTCGATGCGCGTGCATGTTGAGAGAATGCAGACATTTGAATTTCATTGGCTGAAAAATGTCGGCGGCAAGAAATAATGGAAAGGGGTCTCTAGGAGGAAGGAGGGTCTTCATCAGAATAACAGATGTTGTGGAACTCAACCCATAGATCATAGTTTAGACCTGAAATATCATTTAAAACATTTAGAAAACTTTGATACAGAGAAAAATAATCCAGAGAGCCGCTTTAAGTCTAAAATCAGCTTCCTCTACAGAATGCGTTCCTCTTTCATTTCTTCTGCAAGGAAAACATTGGTGCAAATGACCATTCTCCCAATGTTTGATTATGATGATGTCATTTACAGATCAGCTGCCAGAAGTTTGCTTCATAAGCTTGATGTTCTTTACCACTCTGCCATCCGGTTTGTTACAAATGCTCCTTTTGAAACTCTGTATTCTTCTCTTAACTGGCCATCATTGTTCACCCGTCCACTAGTTTATCCTGATTTACAAAACTCTCCTTGGTTTGTCTCCTCCCTACTTGCAACAGCTGTTGCATTTTTCATCCCCTTCATACAACACTCGATCTGCAAACCTGATTTTGTTAACAGCTCCTTTAACTGCTTCTGCATCAGGATTGTTGTCCTTTCAGTCTGCTGCTGCCAGAGACTGGAATGACCTGCAGAAAACCCCAAAACTGGACACATTGATGTCAAAGACAGATTTTCAACTGGGATCACAGAACATTTAAAGATACCTGCTGCTGTCACTTAGACTGACACCTCATTATGTATGGCTGCTCTTCTGATCGTGTGTTTATAAAATGGCTTTTGTGTGTGTGTGTGTTCATGATTTTTGTAAATGTAACATTTTACTATTATTTTAGAATGTGTCTAATTCATGTTATTTTAAAACGTTTTTGTTCGAGCCCCTTTCTTTTCTCCCTCAAAAGGCATCGTCGTTGCAGGCCACAGTTGTAAATAAGACATTTGTTCTTAATCTGTTTTTGCCTGGTTATTGAG
This sequence comes from Callopanchax toddi, assembly GCA_006937965.1. Taxonomy (NCBI): domain Eukaryota; kingdom Metazoa; phylum Chordata; class Actinopteri; order Cyprinodontiformes; family Nothobranchiidae; genus Callopanchax; species Callopanchax toddi. The sequence goes on along the minus strand of SSNR01000491.1, from coordinate 336,216 downwards.
GTTCTTTTTTCAGACATGTGGTCAGTAAGTACGTTTTTGTTTACCTTGACATGTTTCGACTCACGTCTGTGGTCTTCATCAGAAGCCTGGTTAAATAAAGGTTTTATAAACACTATATTTCCTGTTTAGTTTGTTTCAGTTTAATACTACAGTGCATGTCACTGCAGGAGCAAAAACACCATAAACTAACAAAACAAATCTCTGTACTTTTTATAGTGTACTTCTGGTAAAAGTTTGTGAACAGTATTTTTAAAGGATTTTATGAGAACTGGGAAGACTTTTTGTTAAATGTTTTGGTTTTTCTATGTACAATAAAGGTATTTTGACACTGTTTCACATTTTTTCATGTCAGATAAACAAGTACATGAGTCAGAGATAGACATCAATTAGATAAAACTCAAATGATCACTTTAAGCAGCCACTGGCACCAACCAGTGAAGCTGTTTTTATTCTACGTTGACGACCAGCCTGGTAAGAGGAGTTTTAGCTGTGTGAGGCTCAGTTATTGTGGCAATATATCTGCTGGAGCTTTTATGGCTCCTTTATGTAATGTCTGTATTCCCTTTTCATGAATGTCTTTAAAAGCCGGCGGCCTTAGTGACTCCCTGTTTGGGCAACACTGTAGTCAGAAAGCAACGAGACAAAATCCCCCAAATGATGCAGCGCATCGATTCAGGGATCTGAATCCAAACTGATAAGACTCCGAGGTCTCAGAAGAAGATTCAGAATGACTTCAGCGTCCCTCTGATCTGACACCTCCAACAAGGAAACATTTCTTTTTGTTTTAAATTATCTTTCCCACAGTCCAATGAGCTCTTCTCCTAGAAGGATTACTTGGTTTTTCTAACTTTAACCCTACATGTTCCTAAGCAACGAGTCGTTTCCTGGTTTTTATGCAGAAGACTCCAGAGTGGTATTCCAGAAAGCAGTTTATATAAAAAATCTGCATAAATTAACCATGAATTCCTGAAAAATCTGTTTTCACAGATTCAGTGAACTAAACCTGCAGGTTTTATTAAGAAACCTTGAGTTATGTCCCCTCACCCCTGGATGTCCACTTTTAGACTGTTTTAGGACAGTGGTTTTATGAATAAAGCAAAGTGCTTTTTACTAAAGGTCTGTGAGGGTTTGTGATCCAGTTTCCCTGGAAATTCAATTAAAAGCATAAATCCTACATGACCAATATTCTGGATTAGATTTAAACATTTCCATTTTATACTGATTTTGTTGTATCTGCATTTTATTAGGTGTCAAATTTTAAAAATTTGAATAAAAACTGTGTTTATTAGCATCAACAGCCTGCAGGTGGAAACATTTCTATTATTCTTGAACTGCAGTCAATGGACCAGTAGAAAATCACTCCAAGGGCTATAAACGGCCTGAAGACCACACTTTGGATGCCCTTGTGACCATATCTTCATTAACCTGAAAGAGGACTTCAATTATGAAAGATCATTTCTCCTTTATAGCTTCCACTAATAATCTAACTATCTAAAGCGACGTACGATATTTACAACTTTTAACAACCTATCAGTTGTAGCAGAAAAATTATTATTATTAATTATAATAATGATAATGATCAAAACCTCGTAAATAGGACACCACTCAACTGATTTTTTGATTTAGGTCCGCTGGGACTAAGTATTATTAGCCTTTGAATCTGAAGTAAGTAAGTTCTTTTAACCCTTTTCGATATGAGAACATCAAAAATCACCGGAAACTAATAATGATTAACTATTGATCATTTATTTACTATACCTCAAAGTGGACATGTTATGACAAGCAACACTGTAAAGATATAAATTTGACTTTAGGACCAGTTCAAGTTATTGACAAGATGAATTATTGAGGTTAAATAAATATGAATGATTATTGTTTCAGAGTGAGAAATGGTATCTAATGAGATTAAACTAATTTGTTGCTACTGATTGAGGGATTGGGATGAATGAATTCTAAAGAGAAGGATGAATGAGAGAGCTTGGTTGAGCTTGCTTTACCCAAAATTGCTTCATACCCTAATAGCCACATACAGTATGTGGATTGTCTCACCGAACCACTGAACTTGAATCCCTGAGATACGCTGAGGCCTGGACGGCTTTGTTTCTCCCAGCAGACACAGCGGGTTCCTATTTCAGCTTGGAGATCAGGCAGTCAGGGGATGAAACGCTCGATGGGTGACTCAAGGGTGGAAGGGTAGCAGGCGATGATAGATGCTGGTCTCCAGGGGTATTTTTTTGGCAAGCTATGGAGCTCTTTCGTGGCAGGAAGATGACTTCAGGTTTCAAAGTAAAAGTCTAAAGTAGCTTAGTTTCAGATTAACACGCCGTCTAACTTTGGTTTCTAATGACGAATAAAAGGAAAATAAACTTCAAAACGTCTAAACTTGGTTGAGGATGAATTGGTAACGTGAAAAATAAAGAAACTTAATCTTAACAACGCAAAAATTTACTAAAGTTACAAAGAAACTAGGGTCTGGGTTCTGAGGTCATCTGCCAGGCTGGAAGGCTGGAGCAGGCACGCCCCGCATGGACCCGGATCCATGGCCCGGGTCCATGGACCTGGGTCCATGCAGTCAGGAGGTGCCAAGCACGCATGAAGGGCTGGAGAGCAGCAGAGCAGAGGCCAAGAGAAGAGAGGAGCCAGATGTTTGGCACCTCTGGTTTTAAGGAGAGGGGAGGAGTCGTGGTTTCAACCAATGGTGTGATTGACTCCTCCTTCATCTGCATAAAGGGGAGAGCTGCAGGAGTGGCCTGACAGGCTTCTAAGGGGGTTTAACTTTTGATCAGGAATTATAAACTAAACTAAATTAAATTCTTACCAACTTTTCACTCTGAAACTTGAGAAGTTATTCAGAATCCCCTTTTAACTGATTGCATCATGTTTATACTAAGCATAGAAACACAGTAAATCCTACATCAAAATATTCAGAGAAATCATTTATAGTTGCATTAATCTTAAAGTTAGGAGTACATTCAATGAGTAATGTTTCTATTTTATTTTACTAGATTAAATTTAAAAGAAAAAAACACCAATAAGTATTTTAGTGTCCTGATATGACATGAACACAGTCTTTATAAGAGGATTAAACTGAGAAAGAGCATGTAAAGATCTAAAAATAATTAAAGGTCATCATGAGAAGATCAAACTTTATCTTGTAAAATCCTGAGTACACATGTGCATATAACATTCTTTTATCACAGTTTTAGTCCCACCACACTTTATTTCATATGGAATCTGTGAATTTAAGAGAGAGGTTAGTTTTAAGTTTTTGCAACATTCTGAAAGACACGACGTTTTGGTAAGAGTGCTGGAGAGAAAGACATTCCTGAGTCTTCTGGGTAAGAGAAAGGTGGGGGTGATGAGTCTATCTTGTTGGAAAAGCTTCTTCGAACCCCCACCTGAAAGGTTAGTTTCTTGGTTAACCAGATGTGGTGTAGATGGGCGAGTGAGTGCTGGTAAGAGACTTTAGTTCTGGAGGGGTTCGCTCCACAGGACGTCCTGCTTCATGCCACTGAGTGGTTTTGTTATTTGAAAAAGCATTCCCAAGCTATAAGTTTGAATCAGTCTTTTTGTCAAGTAAAAGTTGTAGGTCCCAGGGGTCTGGTGCAGAGGGAGGTTCTCACACCCCTGGAAGGTATTTCATCTGCTCCAGAGGTCTGTTGTGTGGGAGGCAGTTTAAAAGTGAATACATTATTTGATATTTCAGTATTAAGAATAAAATCAAGTCTCTGCTCAGTCATGTTGTGATCAGTGGGGGAAGCCCAGAGGAAGCCCAGAGGAAAACCACACACGCATGGGAAGAACAGGGCCGGTTTTGGGCATAGGCTGATTAGGCAATTGCCTAGGGCGCCCTCTGCTGGAGGGGGCGCCAAATTGTCCCTTAAAAAATTTTTTTTAAATTTTTTTTGACAAACTGCTGGACACACCATTCATGTCATGTAAAGAGCAAAGTAAGTAATAAATAAATAAATACATAAACTAAATAAATAAATATAAAAGCACAACTTTTGCTGCATGAACTGGCACCCCATGGCTACCTGCTGCTGTGATCAGGTAAGGGGGGGGGAGAGGCGAGCTGCGCGCATCCCTCCGTCCGGTTGTTTATTGATAATCAGTGTTGGGAGTAACGACTTCCAAAGGTTATTAATTACTGTAATGCATTGCTTTTTTTCGGTAACACAGTAATGTAAGGCATTACAGAAAAAAAGCTGTAATATTTTAACGTCAGTGTGCGTTACAGTGCACGTTTAACCCGGATTGAGGCGGTGGGCTCTTCAGAGGAGAAACGTCACTCAGTGAAAAATGTGGTCAGACAGAGCAGAGATGAGTAAATCTGCAGCCAGTGAAACAAGTCCGGTTCTGTCCGGTCCGAAACTCATGCGTGGTTCAGTTCTGAACTCGGTCCAGAGGGAAAACGCGGCCCGAGTCGTGCGCGCTCATGGCATCCAAGGCCCGTTAAGACATATGAGCGCATCCAGCGATCCGTAAACTGAAGCGAGCGAACTGAGAAGAAGTTTCATGATAAAGAGTCACTCTGTTATTCACGTCAGACGTTGGAGAGTTCACTCTCTCGCCCACCGTGCAGAGGAAACGCGCGTCATGCAGCCTCTGCTGCAGGAGGGAGGAGCATACAGGTGGAGGAGAAGCACACAGGTGGAGGTAGGAGTCAGTCAAACTAATGAATAAGGAGCTTGTGCAGAGAGATATGTTTATAGATTTAAATATACTGTATATAGATATGATGGAATAATATATGGATAGGTAGGGATATATGGAGAGATATGGATGATAGATGGATAATGATGGATGAATGATAAATGGATGGATGGATGGATGGATGGATGGATGGATGGATGGATGGATGGATGGATGGATGGATGGATGGATGGATGGATGGATGGATGGTTGGATAATAAATGATGGATGGATAGATGGATGATAAATGATGGATGGATAGATAGATGGATGGATGGGTTAATATCCAGGTAGTTGTATATCTCCTTGTATCCATCACATCACCTTCCACTGGATGTAGAATGAGCTCATTACATGGTCAAATTCATATTTACAGTTATTTTGATGAGAGTAACTAAAAGTAATGCAAAAGTAGTGTAATGCCTTACATTTAAAAAACAGTAATATTGTAATGTAAGGGATTACTTAAAAATGACAATAACAAGTAATAAATAATGCATTACAGTTTTGAAGTACCTTGCCCAACACTGCTGATAATGCATGATGAGGAGGAAAAACGGGCCCAAAGTAGAGGCATTTAATTAATATACATGAAATTGTGAACATTTTTCCTGGACCCATCATTTAGCAAGTTAGCTAAGACTAAAGGGCTATCATGCTGTTGTGCCCCCTACTTATTATATGAATGAATGTCATCAGTTCAAGTTTATCCAACTTTAGTACATTGCTTACAAGTTACGTTGTTTCTGTTCTGGGCAGTAGGGGGCGCCAAAATCATTTTTCGCCTAGGGCACCATTCAGCTCAGGGCCGGCCCTGGGGAAGAACATGTTAACTCCATTCAGAAAGGCCACAGCCGGGATTTGAACCTGTGACCTTGCTGCAGGGCAACAGTCAGTGCGTTTACATGCACATCTAAGTCAAGCTAGATCGGTCTAGGTCGAATTTCTGTTAATAAACTGGGAGTCTTTATCCTAGTTTACATGTCAGTTAGAAAACCGAACTCTCAAATAAAGTTCATTCCACTCCACTACGATAGGGGGCGACATGCGCCCTTTCATGTCGGTATTCTGCTGGTTGTTTTCTTAGCATTTAAAAACTCTTGTTTTAAACGCTTCTATCGGTCACAAATTTGATCGGGTGTCTTCGTGTACCCAGCGCTGGCAAGCTGTCCATTTTACCACTACTGATTTGTTTGTATTCCCACTTCCGCGGTGTCGTCACTCCCGGAGGAGGAGCGCCCAGACAACATTAGCTCGGCTAAGCTGTTTACATGGGGGAGAAAATCAAGCTCCAACCGTATTATCTGGGTGCTTTAGCTCGATTAGATCCAGTTCGACTTCAGCTGGATAACGTGTTTACATGCAGTTTTAAAAACCGACTTCAGTCGATTTAAGGCAATAATTTGGTTTTCTTTACTGCCTGTAAACGCAATGAGTGCTACCAACTGCATTACCATGCAGCCTGAGTTGATTGAATTGGAAAAAAAAAACTGTTTTGGAACCAAAAACTAGTGAAGTACGTCAGTTTAATCAGCCTCCTTCTGGAGAGTCTTAAATGGTTTAATGTTCATTGGTATTGTTAACTTTGACCAATAAAAGTGTGATTTTAAATCTGATGGATTCAAGTGTTTGTCAGGGCTTCAACGTTCTCAGCTGAGCAGAGTTTCACAAAAGTTTGGAAAATTATTTTAAGTGTTTCAATCAAGGCTTGAGTCTGTAACTTGGCCAGAGCTGGTTAGAAGTTTTAATTAGTTTGAAGGTGAAGTCTATTAAGACAAAAAAACAGGCCTAGTAGTAAATAAAGAGATCATTTTCCCAATGCAGTTTGTTGGATTTTACCCCTGTTGGACCATCTTATGGTCCAATCCTTTTCATAGAGCTGTAAATTCTAAAAGACTGTAGATTTTTTTCTTCTCTCTTTGTGTTTGACCACAATGCTGCATTTGGTAAAGAGCAAAATCTTCTTTGAAGTGATTTATTCCAAGTTTGATTTCTATTCTGCTGAAGAAAATGTCCCACAAAGATCCATGTCTGCAACATTTAAGGAATAAAGGAACACTCTGCTCAATCACAGCTCTGCTGCTGGGGTGAATCTGCATCACTCTTTTCCTACTTCACTTCAAGTGCTTCAGTTCTGGGGGCCAGTTAGAAAAGGAGGAGGAGGTGAAGAAAAAGAGAGGAGAAGCAGAGAAGAATGCCTTTGACTGTCAGGCAGCGCTGCCCGTTTATCCAACACACCAGTGGGCACAGAGCCATGAATAAGGGAGCCAAGGAAATAAAAAAAGAAAAGAAAAGAAAGAATCCGATCCCATTTCATCTCTGCGGGAACATGACAGAGGAATAAAAGCAATACTAAAGTTCAATGGGCCCTGCAGATTTCCTTCCACATGCAATTTGTCACAAGCAGAGAGGTCCATCCACTGGAAGAGCTGGTCCTGGAGCTTCACCACTGCTGCTGTCGCTGTATTTGTCACTAAGCTGGATTGTTGGAGGAAGCTCTGCAGTCTGCTCACACATCGCTGAGTTTGTGTGGTTTTTTACCCTTTAGACACTAAATCCTGTTAAAGTGCTGCACTGACCCAAAGGCTATGAGCTTAAAGTGTTTTATTGTGTGACCACACCCAGGCTGCAGAAAGCACTCACCACTAGGAGGCAGAGTTCTAAACGCTTTGACTGAATTATGTGTGTTTGTATGCATAGCAAGTTTGAGTTACAAATAAGTCATTCAGATTTTATTGTCCTGACATCATGAACAATAAAAGTTGTTCCAGATATTTGAGTTATATGTGGTTAAACAAGATAAATGTTTAGTGTTCATTTTATGCAGTTAAGTCTGTGACTAGTCAGAGACACAAAACTCATCAAAGTTTTACAATTTATCTGTTGGAATCAGCCTGAACCGCTTTGTGTGACACTTTGTTTCAGGTCACAGTGACCCTGTTGCAAATGTTATTCTTGCAATGGGTCATCTCAAATTATTACTCTAATTGTATTCATGATTCATGGTCAGCCCTACAATATGTGTCACATCCTGACCACCGCCAGATCCCTCTGACCTCCACCAGGTCTCTCTGACCACCACCAGGTCCCTCTGACCACCATCAGGTCCATCTGACCTCCACCAGGTCCCTCTGACCACCACCAGGTCCCTCTGACCACCATCAGGTCCATCTGACCTCCACCAGGTCTCTATGACCACCACCAGGTCCATCTGACCTCCACCAGGTCCCTCTGACCACCACCAGGTCCCTCTGACCACCACCAGGTCTCTCTGACCACCACCAGGTCCATCTGACCTCCACCAGGTCCCTCTGACCACCACCAGGTCCCTCTGACCACCACCAGGTCCCTCTGACCACCACCAGGTCCATCTGACCTCCACCAGGTCCCTCTGACCACCACCAGGTCCCTCTGACCACCACCAGGTCCCTCTGACCACCACCAGTAGACAAGGTGGGTGAAGTGTCTCCAAAGACACATTGACAAAGTAACCCAGCTGGAGCTGGGATCAAACCAGAGACCCTCTGGTTTCCAGACTCTACCAACTGAGCCCCCAAGTGTAACTATAAAGCATAGCTGTTGTCTAATCAGCTGTGCACCTGGCAGTCATTTGCAAAGTTTTGTTCATTAAAATTTTTTGTAGAGTTTCCTCAATTTTTGCTTTCTAACAAAAATGTTTTATTACTTAAGCTGTTGTATAATGATTTCAAGATTAGCATCAGACTTGAGCAGGTGGACTACAGAATCAATCTTGCTAAAGTAAATGATGAAAAAATCATTGCGTGATAGGTGAGTCTATGGGAAAATGTTAGCTTTTACAGGTGGCAGGCTCACATTTAACCATCAAACCCAGAGAAACCGAGGAACTGAGTCTTAAAGATGCAATAGCAAATTTAGTAAACAGTGTAGCTTAAAATGTTTTTTTCATTTCTCTTAACAACGTTCTAACAGTATAGCTATATTGTGGTAATAAAAGACTCAAAAAGAAAAGCAGTTCTCTGAAAACCTCAGCCAATCATATGTTTCGGACCAAAAGCAACTATTGGACAATCCAGTTGTCTGTCTCACCAAACCGCCTCACTTCCTCACTGCTTGGATCCTCCATTAATGTGTGCGGGAGCATTTTAAAGCAGAACGTCCCGGAAGTGTGAGAAAAGGACAGAAACAGCCGGCTGTTAGCACTTCAATTTTAGGAAAAATACCAGAGTCCCAAAAAGAAAAACACCTTTTCAGCTAGCAGAAAACTAAAAACGTTTGAACGTAGAAAGAGGAAAAGCCAGGGTGAACATTAGCAAAGCATTTCAATGGCTGGTGTTTGGCTCTATATTGTTACTGTGGCAATGCGGGGTCCCATGTCCGGGGAGGCGTGGCATAAGGATTATACCTGATGGGAGGGGTGAGAGCTCGAGACGTGTTTGTGTGAAATAGCTAGCTAAACCTTGTTTTTCAAATTTGTTATAGCCTCTTTAAACAGCTCCAACCATGGGCATGGCCCCTTCCTCCACCATTGGTTCAGTTGCCATGGTTTCACTGTTACCATTGGCACAGATAAACAGATAAAATAGTGACAACTATTACAGGTGTATGGCTACCAAAACAACTAATCTCAACCCCCAGAAACCATCAACGGGACACTACAGTGGGTCTTCAATTCCTGAGAGGATTTTAACCATTAGAATTAATTCCATGTTGAACAATGCAGACAGGTTTTCAGTTGATCATTATGCACTTTTTTCACAGCCGGTGTTATGCTAACTTTTGTTTCTTCCTCTACTCTGTCCCATAAACACAACTCAGCACAACACCTGATGTTACCTCTTCAGCTCAGACGGTTTCAGGTTATTTGGTAACTGATGGTTTATGAATGTCTATTTGAACAAGTTTCTGTTCAGGAGCTTTTAGTTCTAAAAGTCAGACTTTGTGAAACTTTAAGCTGCAAACTTATTGTTTATTTTCTAAACAAAATCAATGGATAAACATGCAGAGGACAGATTTCCACAGAGTTACGTATCTCTTATTCCTCAGCTGGCAAAAGTCCAGCTCTGTTGAGTTTTCTTCATGTTGTCTGCAGAAACAAACAAATCCAAGAAACGGTTTTAACTTTGTTTTGCAACAACAGGCCAGAAAAGTGATGTTTGTGTGTGAGTAGGTGGTATATGGAAATTAAATAAGTATCCACAGAAAGTGGAAGATGTTTCGCCCACACACACTTAAAAACATTTTATAGGAGAAGCTCGTTTATCTTTTTATCTTTAATGGTTTGTGTTTTGTCCTTTATGGGTCTATAAAACACTTTGTGACATACTTATTTAATTGGAAGTGCTAAAGTCTAAATCATTTTGACTTTTGATGAATCAGGTGTCCTAAAAGCAGGGATGGCACAGAGTGATGGTCGGAAAATTACCAGCAGACATAAAGAGGGATAGCACTGCTCTGGTTTAGTACACAGGAATAAATCAGGCAGGAGGTGCAGGTGGATGTGACAGCCAATGAAAATGCAAAGATTAAAATAAAATGGCTTCTTATGGCAGAACACTAACAAACAGCTCTTCTGTTTTGTGTAATAATGACCTTTAAAACACTTTAGAAAGAATCCAGAACAGTTTAAACTGTTTTCAAAATCCAGAGTTAAAATCTTAGTAGTATTTAGTATGTGTTACTGTATCCTGTAACATCACATGAACACACGACTACAGCTTCAGTCTCTGCAGCACCAGAGTCTGAGTCTTTGGTTCAGATGAAGTGAGTCAGGATTCTTTTCTGACAGAGAAATATGTTTTTACTGATTCTGTTCAGAGACTTTATGACAAAGTACTCTTGATGTAGTTCTCCCAGGCTTTGAGTCGAATGATTCTAGTGCACTAGACTCACCTTTGACCTTTTAAAGATATAGTTTATGTACCTGAAGTTAATATAACACTTACTTAATAATCTGCTTGAGTTTTTATATAATATAATAAAGACAAACATGACCCTTTACACATGTAGATCCTCCACTAGGGGGCAGTAGATATGAATAGAACTGGGCATGTCAGGTTTTTGATGAAAGTACTAACACTAATACTACATAGTTTGTTTAAAGTACAGAAGTGGTTTGGTTTCCTTCTGGATTTACAGTGAAATCCTTGTTTGTCAGGAGGTTGAAAAAAGAAAAAGAGCAAGTTAACAAACTATTAGCTCAACTGTAAAACTGATAACAGCATTTAAACTTGTTTTGGTGAAATTTGAATGAGTGTTCACTACGTCCGGTTAAAATGATGGGAAGTAACATTATAATGTTTGTGTCATTCTGTTGTGGAAAACTAGTAAAACTATCCTTCAGTGTTGTTCTTGGCAGCCATCTTAGTTTTAGTCTTAGTCTTTTAAAATGCTGATTAGTTTTAGTCCATTTCTGTCATGTCTGTATGTGTTACTTTTAGTCCAGTTTTAGTCGACGAAAACTCAAAAAAGTTTAGGCAGTTTTAGTTAAAAAAACGTATTAAACCTTTAGTGTACAACTAACTTGGTGACAACGACAACAAAGACATGTCGCTGTTTAATGAATAAAATCACTCATCAATCAGGATGAGCTATTCAGCTTAGCTTAAGCTCACAGGGAAACTCAGCGCTGCAATCTTAGTCAAACAGAAGAAAGAAATAACAAATTGACTCACCGTTTAGTTGACTAAATAAGGACATGTCTGGAATCAGTTGGCTAAGTTGCCACAAGCTGTCAAGCAGTTTTCATCTCAATAAGTATCCATTAGGCTTAGGCTCTGTCACGCAAGACGCAACATGGCCCCGCCGGAAAGTAAACAGTTCACCCTCCACAGAAAAACTGTGCTTGGGAGTAGAGCTTAAGTTTACGTGTCACAGCAAACACAGTTTATCCTAATACTGTTTCACGTCTCCACTCACTAACGTTCTCGTCTCGTCTCATCTAGCCAACGAATACGCCCAGACATCTCGTCTCATCTTAGTCATCAAAATGACTAAAATAGGTTGTCTGCATCTCATTTATGTCTTTGCAAAAAGGTGCGTCAACGCATTATTAATGCGTTCATTAACTTACATATGAAGTTAACTTAAAAATGAATGTAATGGTAGATTTAGTACAAAACCATTTAAAGACCACAAAGATTGCTCTTTTTCCAGTTCTTAACATGAGTCTGCTGGTGGTGTGTCACAAAAGCTCCTCTGATCTGAACGGTGGCAGTTCTGCTGAACTGATGTGTAAAATCCACTGACCCTGGGATGTTTCTGGACGAGCACGCTCACGTTAATACGTGGTCTGGTCTACATGTATGGGCTAGAAACAGTCTTGAAGATCTCCAGAGCTCCAAAATTTGTTGTCCTTTTGCTCTTTTCTTTTCTTTTTTGTCATGTCTTCTTTGTTTATAATGACCTGACTTTGTTTTGCTCTGCTCTTTATGTGAGTGATTTCAGTAAACCTGTGGGCCACTTTAACCTAAAACTGGAAAAGTTTTTATTTTCCATTAAAACAATTCACATTATAGTTACATTAGTACTCTCATTGATGAAGAATTGCAGGTTAATCCAAGTCATAGTACTAGTAAATGACACTAATCTGTACTACGCCCTCTGCTGGTGTAAACTGGTTCCTGTACAGTCCTCAGTAAACAGATATCACTACACCTGCTTGTAGCTTGAACTGTGAGTTTTTTTTCAGATTATAGTATCATTTGTGACACTTCCTTTAATTTCTGGGTGTTGTTCATCAGATCATGTGTTTTTGGGGTATTTATGGACAGTATGAAGAGTTCAGCCACCTGAGAGGGGCTCAGAGTTGAGCCTCTCTGCTCTGGAAGCAGCCAGCTGAAGAGATTGGAGCATCTGGTCAGGATGCCCCCCAGGCGCCTCCCAGGGAAGATATTTAGGATGAGTCATGCCGGGGGGAGGCCGAGAGGCAGACCCAGGACTCGATAGAGAGATGATCTTTTCTGGTTGTGTTAGGAATGCCTCAGTGTTTCCCCGGAGGAGCCAGAGGAAGCAGATTAACTCCAAACATTTAAATAACACAGGAAGTGGGGGCTATTCATAGTGATAATAAATATTTTTATTATAAGGTAATCATGTTCAAAGCCTATTTTGTTGAATGCTTCTATTGAAGTCATGAAAAAAATAGATATTTTCTTATAGTCCAGTAAAAAGCTTATCTTTTCCTTGATTTCTACATTTTTTCCACCACCTCCTGTTTGTTTGTCTTTACAGAAATCAAAAAGACTCGTCTGCCAACATCATGCTTACTGCTAATTAGCACATGCTAGCCCTTCTCATGAGACGGCTGTCTGACTTTAACAGGAGAGTAACTCCATGAACATGTCATGTGGTGGCAAATATAATTGGAAAGTGGCGTTGATGAAAATAATAACTTTCAAACAGTGGTCATGATTCTGCAGAGAAACCATGCTGCCAATTAGAGGAGCTGTGAACTCAGTCATTTATAAGACAAACCTTCAAAAACAAATCCTGGAGCTACGGAAACAAACATCTCCCGAAACTAAAACTTTATTAAGACAGGAACTCTGTCAGCTACACGTCAGATTACTTTAACATTTTAGATTCTTAAAATCAACTAATCCAAATGTTTTAATCTTTTTGAATGAAAAACAATAGTTAACTATGTAGCGTTACCAAATACGCTGTAACCTCTGACCTTTGACCCCTGTTGACATCACAACAATAATCCATTTCTTTCCCAATAACTTGGAATACAATGACTCTTGGATTATGTTTTAACCTGAATCAAGATCCCTACAGGTGTCCTACTGTCCACTTTCAGGTGTCCATCTCCCAGATGACCCACTGGACACCGGCTGTGTTAATAAAACACTCTTTAAAGATGTCTCTTCTTTAAAACCAAGGACTGGTGTTCAAACTGTAATCTCTTGTTTACAGAACAGTCTCCTGTAGTGTTCCTGCTCCAAGGGCATTCGCCCTCTCATTCACTCAAAGTGTTATAATGTCCTTCTCTGCTATGTCATGCATTTCTACATTTATAATGTGAGTGTTTTAACGGGCGGAAGTCATATGTGAGTTGGTAACTCCCCAAAGTTTCCCTACCCAATCAGAGCCGTCCACAAGTCCACTAACTCAGTTTTGATTAGTACACTTAATGTCTTCTGATTGGTTAAAAGTAAGATAACTCTTCTCAAAACTAAGCATCAGTTCCGGTACAAATCAGTCTAGTCTTGTCTGAGTCTGAAAGCAGCCTGAGCTGCTATCCTTCAGAGTCTTAGCTGAACCCTTATCAGCTTTGAACAAGGCCTCTCAGTTTCTCCCTCACTACGGGGACTGATCAGAAATGAGTTCAGCATGCCTGCTGAAATGCCTCCCTTGCTGACCGGGACGTGTCCACGGACTGTCCGGCGAGGTCCTCGGCGGCCACGCCTTCCAGGACCACCACTCCGAGTCTGGGGACTCCAGCCTCAGCTCGTGGAGAAACCAACGCCTGCCAGATCTAGGAACGTCCACCTTTCAGTGAGCGAAACACCACTTTCTGATCGAGAGGTTTGCTTTGATAAAGATTAATTCTTCCACTCTAAATTAAGCCAAAACTAAATCCCATTCCAAACTCAAAATAGCCCTAAATTGACTCTTAAAGTCACAACTAGGTTAACTAAATTAACTAACTTCCCTAGTCATTAAAACATATGCGGAACTGGTGCGTGCACAGAGGCTATTAAAACCATCTTTAACATCCTCAACATGTTTAAGAATATTAATTGTGTTTACATCAAACTTTCAAACTGTTTTTATCTGTCTGTGTTCTTAGGTTTTTCAAATTAAATGATTGTTCAATCTTTATCTGCCTCAGCTTCACATTATTAATAAGGTATTTCAATTCACTGTACTCTTTCAAAGAACTTAACGATACCTTCAATAAATATTAGCTATTATCAGGGTTAAATGGCAGTTTATCACTTTTCATTAGAATCCAAAAATAAGCTTTAATATTTATGAAGAGGGTGTAGTTAAAATAACTAAGTTATTTCCAAACGCTACAACTATTTTACAGCTCATTGAGTCACTGATCTGATGTTTTCCATTCTGCTCATTGTTGTACTTTTACTTCAGTAAAAAATAATAATAATCCTCTTGTTGGGTTTGATCCATATTATTTATGAATAATCATTTGAAAATGTGTCAGTCTGTAAAAGAAAGTATCAATAATGGACTGTAGATCTGAGTGTAGACCAATCTAAACCCATGAACTGCCCACTCACAGGTGGCTTTGTGTTTCCATCTCAGGCAGTGTGCTGAAGGCCCAGGAGCTCACCTCCTGCAGGAAAGTGCTCTGATACGGTGGTCCCTAAACATTTTGATTTCTTGCCCACAAAATAACAGTGGCAGAGACTTGTGACCCCAACCATCATGGCAAAATCATACAAACACTGCCAATAAGTGAATTAAACAAGGACATAATGACAAAACAAACATCTACAACTGTGTTTTTTCAACTGTCGTCACAATTAGGGTGACAATCTTCTGTGGCTACAATGCAGCTCACTGTCGTCATCAGTGTGTTAATGACTGACTGATGTAAAGCACTTTGTAGTCCATTACTAGAAAAGCTCTATACAAATGCAACACATTTACATTTACATATATGGAATTAGTAAGGATTAGTTCTGGAGAAGAAGACATCCCAGGACCCTCATTTGTTGTTTCAGGACCAACAGTTGCGTCCCAACCCCAACTTTAGGAACCGCTGGTCTGATCTACCATCACCAGGTGAGCTATCCTCAGGTTATCTTTAATCAAGATCTTTCAGTCACTGACACCCTCCCCCAAAGCCAGCATGGTCAACCTCACTGTTATGAGTCCAATAAGAAGCTCAAGGATAGTTAAAAAGTAGTGAGAAATTTACATCTTTCATAATAGTTTTTATTGAAATGAAACAAACCAAAATGACCAGCCAGCTGGTTCTGACCTCTGATTAAACAGAGGTTAACCCTGGTAAACAAAAATGTAGGATGAGTCCACGTGACCCTCTAATGTCACACCAGCCCATCAGCTGTGGAAGGGGAGGGAATATTAAGCCTGATTGAAGGCGATGCTTTTTTGATTCACTTTGTTTAGTTATGATGCTGTGCTGCTTTAAGGATTTTTGCTGTAACTCTACTTTTTGACCATTTGTTTGCAAGAAGGAACAGCTAATTGATGTCTCAAGACCTCAAATAAAACCAACCTGTGACCCAGAATCCAGCTGAGGTAAAGAGGCGGAGTCATGGATGTAGATCAGGAGCAGAGAGGAGGAGGAAGTTTCACCCCTCTATCATCTATCCTAACAGGGAACCTGAGATGTCTCCTGAACCAGATGGACCAGCTTGAAGCTCTGATGAGGATCCATCCAGAACATCATGTGTTTCACTAGCTGCTTTCATAAAACAATGCCGGCAATTTGTCATGATCCTGAGCCGGCATCTGGGAGTCTTTGGTCGTTCATAAGTGGTCAGACCGTGCCAGTAATGTTGCGCAATCATGTGCGTTTCACAAAAAATTTCTCGGTGGCGGTATAAAAGAGGTATGGGGGCGGTCTTCACGCTGTCGACGTGCAGGGTACAGAGACGTGAGACGGAAGTGCTCGTATAAACAGACAGGCAACTTCTGCTTCAGCCAGAAGCTCCTGGATCTCGGTGTCGCTCCAGTTTGTCATCTCCGCTGAGTGTTTACAAATGCGTAACAGCTTTCCCATGTTTACCTGATTTTTAAATACTGTTTCTGGTCGGGGGTCAGCTCACCTTTGCCACGTTATTAGTGACACCTCCCTTTGTTGCGCCAAGACGTAATCTTCATTCACAAGTCTGACGTTGCGGTAATATTACTACCAAGCGTGGCGGCACGAATGGTGCAAAATTCTGCAAAAAAAATGCTGATTTACTGGCATGGTGTGTCTTATGAAAGCGGCTACTGAGACGTGGTTCAGGATCAGATCCAGACTCCAGCGTCTCTCTGCCCGGCTTTCAGACGATACCAGCAGACAAAGATTAGAAGAGGAGCAGAAAAAGCAAAGGAGATGGATTAGCAGCTGGTCAACAACAGATGGTGTAATGCAGGACCTGCTGCTGTGGAGGATCATCTCTGCAACCTACAGTGACTTGATGAAAACACTTAAATGACTTACTTAAACATCTAATTTCCCTCTGGATTATTGAAGTATTCATGATTTAAAATGTTTTATTTGTAGTTTTTGAAACAGTATGTTGTAGGATGAACAGTAGAAGCTTTACCTTCTGAATTACCTCATTGTTCTCTCTCATCCTCTCCATGTCTCCATCGTTCTATCTATAGAACAAGTGCTGATTAACTCCACATGAGGCTGAAGGCCTGAATGCCAGCAAGGCCTTCACATTAAAGAGCTCTGTTCCTGTGCAATCAGCAGCTCCTTCCTGCTTTTCACAAGTGGTGTGAAGCTTCCTCTCAGCTCTGTGAGAAATAAGCTCCAGTTTTTCCCCTCAAAGTTTCACCTGAGTGCTGAGGAAGTGGTTGAAGGAGAGCCTCCTCTAAGAGGAAAGGGGTCGCCCCCTGCAGAGGGCACAGATACCCAAACCCACAGCCCTCTGTGTACATCCTGAGCTTTGACAGGGTTGGCTCATCCAGAATCACAAGTCTCTGTTTGTTTCTGTGAACTGTTCAAGCTCTTTAACTGGTTTCCAGTGACTGCAAATGTAATCATTTCATTACATTAAGGTCCCTGAAGCATGTTAATTCACACTGAACTAAACCAAACTGATCACTTTCTGCTCCATATTACAGCTTACAAAGACACAGGTATGGACTGCAGTTTTCTGGTATTTCAACAGAATTTATTAGAATATTTATCTTATTTTTTAACTGTTGAATCCCATCATGTCTGATCTAATGGGAGAGCAGAGCTGTCCATGGTGCTGAATCTTCTCCATGTAAAAGGACTTGAGCAGAATAAAGGTATTAACTGATGGTCATGTTTGATTTCAAGAGTGGAACTTGTCAACATTCTGTGTCTCTCCCGATCTGACTATCCATGAGGACTGCTCTGGTCAGAGGACTTCCTGTTCCTGCTGACTTTGAGTGATGTCACCGGTGGGCGTGACCCTTACTGTAGATCAATAACTGATAGAACGGCACTTCAAATGGACTCAAAAATGTAGCATCTATTTATATAGCAGAGATAAAAAGTCACAAAGGTTTGTACAATAAATATTAGATTCTAGAGCTGCTGTTACAAAAACTGTGAAAGTTTGAAAGGATTTAGGTTAAATGAAGTTTAACTTATCACGAGAGGCACTTTTTCTTCCTGCTGATGTGAGCTTTTTGTACTATTAGGAGGATTTTATTTTTCTAATTACTTTGATGAAGAGAATATTTTGCACTTTAGTTGTCAAAGGAGCATCTTTGTTGTTAACACTATGAAGCATATTTGGACAGGTTGGTGTTATTTTTGTTTCACTAAAATAAAATATACTACATCAAATTGTTTACATACCTCAATTAATGGAAACTAAATTTATTTAAAAGGAGAAAATAGCCATTCAAGGGAATGAAGAAAAATCCTAAATGGGGCAAAAATTTATGCAAGAAAAAGTGTAAAAATTGTTTTAAAATTGAATAATAGCACCCAAATCGAATCGAATCATGAGGCACCCAAGGTTGCACACCCCTAGTATCCTGGCTCGGTCACTCTTCTGCCGTCCTGAAAAGAACGGCTCTCATCTACTTGAATCCTCTTGCTAAGGCTTACATCACGACTCGGTCACTCCAGTCATCAAAGAATCATCAGCTAGCAGTGCTACACCACGCTGGGACAGTCCAGACTCTTCTCATGTGTTGGTCCACGATGGTGGAATGATCTACCAAGATACCAGAGCAGGGGGTGTCCCTGTTCATCTTCACCACCTTCCACTTCAAGAACCCAGCTCTTCAGAGAACATCTTCTAGACTAGCTCCTACCTCCCCTACTCCTCTGTACTCTCTTCATGCACTTCACTCTATCCTGTGTTCCTTTTCCCCTCATGGTCACCTTAGAGACTAGTGTTAGACCATCTAAGTAGTTTGTTTAGGGTTAATGTTGATTAGTGGTTTGTTAGCCTCAAAGTAAATTCTTGGTTACATTATCATTTGTGAGGCACTTTGGATAAAAGCGTCTGATAAATACATAAACAACATAAACATAAAAGTGGTAGGATCATCTGGTGATTCCTTGTTTGCTTAAAGCACTTTATATTTATATTCCTGTTTTCTTTCAGATGTCGACATACATGTAAACTTTTATTTGTATTTAGTTGTTTCAGAATATCTCATGGCTCCTGATGGTCTGGACCAACTAAAAACTTGTGCTGCTTCATGTTGGAGAACCATGAACTTGTCTTATTGTGTATAACATTTTATTACCTGACCATCATCCTAAAACCTAATATGTTTTGTCAAGATCTCTGGAGGTCGTCCAAAATTGGGCTATGGAGCGACCTTCTCAGCAGCCCTCCGTTTCTAGGGTTAGTAACTCTCCTGGCTTAGGGGAACAACTCCACGGTAAGTTTCACAGGAGGAGTTAGATAGGCTGTTTGGTGGAAAGACTTACCTCAGAGAAATACTGTCTTCGTCTCGGGTCCCCGCCCTGCCTGCCGCTGCTCCTGCCTGAATCCTTGTAGCCTGGAGGATCCTCTGGGAGAATTTCAGCCGACCCGATTCACGACAGCTCTTTCCAATGATCCGTGCTACTTGTAACTCGTCTGGGTGTTTTGGGGTCTTGGACAGTAAGACCCCAGGACGGTGCTCTCACTTCCTCTATTTATTAAGGTAACCTTTAAAAGCTTCCATTAAGTGCTGTAGTAACCTTTGATTGCTCGCTGGTACCTGTGGAGGTTAGTAAACTCTTTGTCTACTCCTTCTCTGTGTAGTCAGGGGTTTTAGGGGTGCCTAGAACCTAGGGCAAAAACATCAACCACGCCTTAGGGCTACAGTCTAACCTCTACCATCTCACGAGGTTTTCTCACAAACCTTTGATGATCCCTCGGAGTGGATATCAGCTTCCCCTCCGCACCTGAGAAACCATCCGTGGTTCAGCTAGGCCCTCGGGGTGGAAGTGAAACCTCAGAGTAATCTCACTCGACCACGACCGTGTCTTAATGCTACGTTGTAGGTTTTACTGGAACCCCCCCCCCCCCTGTCAGTGCCACGCCCTAGTGGGATCAATGCAAACAACACTCAGATCTTCGCTCCGTCCGAAATCCAAAAACCCAGCCGAGATCTCGAGTCCAAAAACCAAAAAAGCCGGTGGAGTCTTGGGGCTTCACACCAGAGCTCCGACGGAGTCTTGGGACCACGCCCGACAGCTGAACACTGACCCCGGAGAGCCTCGGATCCCCACACCAGTCGACCCTAATTGCGAAGCAGCTGGCCGCAGAACCCCTCCGTCCGACTGGATCTCAAAGGGCCTCGAAGATCTGCAGACCCGTGAGGCACGCAGGACCTGGAAACCGGAACCCCTCAGCGACACGGACCTGGAAGAGTCTTGGGACCCAGCTTCTCTGTCGGCTCTGGTCACGTAGGGTCTGGAAACAGGAACTCCCCAGCTGGCTTAGATCTTGAAGTGTTTAGGAGCAAAAACCCCACCAAGGCCCGGCACAGACAGTTCCCTTAAATTGTTTAAACCTACAGCAGAGTTTTTGATAGATTACTACGCAAATTTAATCCTAGTCCCCTTATCTGTTTTACTGAATTGAGATCCACTCTATTAACTGATGTCCACAACTTCCTTTTTGTCTTTCTCGATGCTTTATTTAAGAATAGTTTTTAGCAAGGGCACAGCTCAGCAAAGCACATCATCACAGCATAATCAATCTTACTAAATCACTCCCTATTCAGCCAGACCAGATCTGTGGTTCTATCCCTGCCTTGGTCTACCTGCACTCGGCCAGGGAGTTCCTCTGTGGGGTGGCGCAGGGTGCGAGCTGAGTCTCTCTCTTAGAAGATGGGTGATTTTGGGCCCAATCGGTGTCACTTGGTGTGGAGAGGAAACACCAGAATCTTTTCTTGATTGGTGATGATCGGAGGGTCGTCGACGCCCGGCTGTTGGATCAGTCGAGTGCTGTCTCCCTGCTGCGATTCCTCAGCCCAAGGAGTCTTCTCGTGGGGGTGAGGTGGGGGAACTTGGTCGGATCTGGTGGGTCCCTCTCTGGAAGAGCTGGTCCGTCGCCTCTCAGGTCTGCGTGTCCTTCCACTGGTGCCACTGGACCCCACCCTCATTGGTTCCCCTTCTGGTGCAGAACGATCTCTCCGACGTGGACAGGATGAAGGCAGACGGCAGACGAACCTCGATTCTAGTCAAACAGAGTCTTTTGTGACCTGCTCAGCTCAAATCCACGCCCCTTGGTGTTGCAGGGCTAACTGTCCAGTATTGCCACAGACCCCCTGGCCTACGAGCGCATCCAACTTCCCTTAACTGCTCCTAACACCAGTACTCAACCACACCCTCACACAGTCTGGCCGGCTCACTATGTTTAAACTTCTTATTCTTTAAAAATCACATCTTCATAACATCACAAAGAAAGACCTTTTCTCCTCTTGTCTGTTTCATGTTCGCTGATTTTCCCTTCATAACAGGTCATACCAACCCCCACTGCATGCTATTCTGGCTTTTCTTATGAATATAATAAGACAGATCCTGCTCGTTCTGTTACTTCCCCTTTTCTCTCTGCAGAGAGTGAACGCCTTTCCTGTCGCTTCACTTGCGGTCAAGCGTTCGCTCCGATCCAGAGCCTTACTTCCTCTTTCCCGCACAGCCCACTGCACTTCTGCTTTTACAGAGAGGAGGAGAGGTCTTTTACACTTTTAATATAATCCATCAATAAATCAACCCTTTAATCACAATATCAATCAGTTCTATAGATTAGACATTTCAAAAATACTTTTTTTTGTCAATCACTCTCCCCTTATCATCCCCTGATCATTACAACCATTACATTACAGGTATGTGATTTATCCAATCAGACTAGCAGTTATTCCAGTAAAATGTCTCTCTTTAGGAGGTGGCAGAAAGCAGCAGTTCTGACAGAAAAAAGGGGTAGATGGGCGTCGGATTTTCACGACAGTTTCATCATTTTTGAATTGTCATCCTTTAATCTTAAAGCAGCACTGGACAGTTTTTAACACTTTAAATTAGAGCATTAAAATTGATCTCAATGATTATTTAGTTAGAAACTTGACCAGTTTCATGTTTGACAGCACTCTGCACCCCTCTACTGGCCAGATAACGCACTAGACAGTTTTGAGGCTCGACCCAAGTCTAAATCGATGATGTAACTTTTTGCTTTACGGCAGAACAGGTCTAAGAACGCTAGGGGGATGACTCCTGCCGAGGAGGGATTGTTTCAGCAAGCATTTCAGTTTAACCAGTCTGATTATTAACCAGATGTTGAAATATAGTAGAAAATAATGTTCTGAAAGATTTTCTCAACACCACCTCACAGATAAATAAATATATAAATAATTCAGCCCGAACCTGAAGAGACTTGAATTTCTCCGCGAGCTGACTCGAGCACGTTGAAGCTGGAAGGTAAACACAACAAACCAGAGAGATGAGGATGATTATGAAGCAGACAGGTCAACCCCCCCACGGCCAATGGTGTGGCGACGGAGGACCGCTGCCGTGTTGTTCCCATACCCGGCCCGGACAGAACAGCGGAGGCTCCCTGCACTCCCCTCCGGCTCAGTGCCTCCAGCTGCGGCTTAGCTGACACACAGACCCGAGGCTGAACCAGGCGGCGTCATCCCGCAGCTACGCCTGGGTTAATCTCTCCTACACCGACCTGATAATCAAAGCCTTCCTCTACAACACTTCACAGGTAAATAAATCTGTGGAATCGATGACGCATGACCCGCAAGAAACTTCAACACCGAACCGGATTAGCCTACATCCAGGAGCTAGATGTTATCCTAGCCGCGATGTTTTGCGCCAGCCACCAGCTAAACGAGATCTAAAGTCCGTCAGATCTTCGCCGGTCTACAAGGGACCCGGGGGTTTTGCTCACCAGCAGACCCTTAAGTCTCGTCAGGTTCGCGCTGAATTACATGGTTCGTTTTATTCTGCTCACACACACCTGAAACGCACACCTGTATGCTCGGACAGCTGAGAGAGAGGCAGAGAGAGAAAGATAGACTGTTTATGAACTTATAATATTTATACATTCAAAAGAAATGTAAAAACAACAACTTGTCTGACAAATTATGAGCAGAAAGCTGTCGCAGACTGGGCTGGAAATAGTTCAGGTGTGAGATGATTTACGACAGTAAAAGTGAAAATTTCAATCGTAGCCTCCTACTGCCCCCTACTGGTTAAAAGTCGCTCAATGCTGCTTTAACGCAGCAGGAGAAAAACATTGCTAAGATGTTTTGATAGATAAAAGCAGGTAGAGTCTCGTAAAAGAGCGGTGGTTGGTGTCATTTAAACTTTACAGTTTTTGGTAAAATTCAGGTTAGTCACCAATTCAAATTTGTTTGGTTTTTCCTGAAAGTTCAGCTGATTTCTATTTAGGATCTCTGAGAAAATGTTGTTTCTGTCACAGAAAAAGTAGGACGAATTACAGAAATCAACCTAGAAATAGTGCAACTGTAGAAAACTCAACAGTTTGATTTGATCTGAACGTTTGAATCTGAGTGGAAACAAAGACGTCTTTATTCAGAGCAAACTTTCCTCAGGAGCCCTGCAGGAAACATTTTGATGTAAAACATGTCACAGATGTGGAAAAGTTCTCCTCGTGGTCCCACCCACTCTGCTGTGATTGACAGGTCTGACCACCTGTGAAATTCAGCGCTGCGCTCTCTGACCCAAACAGATTGTTTTGTTCAGTTTGAAATTTTATTCTGAGCTCCACAAGCTCAGAAGTGATTGTTCCATCTCCTGTCAACTACGACCTTTAACCTCTGACCTCATTGCTGCTGCTGGCGATGCTCACCTCAGCGCTCCATGGAGTCGGTCCTGATGCTGGAGGAGGAACGGAACCACAAAGTGAATTTATCGAGCTGAAGAGTGTTCACCTGCAAATACAAACACACAGGAGCCTGCAGTGTTTAATTACTTCTGCTGCTGCTGTTTGTTCCACTAAATTATACATTAGCATTAATTAACATTAAATATGATTGTGATTTAAATAAAATGGGAGCTGTACAGTGAGGCTGCATTTAAATGCTTGTTTTATTTTTCTCCTGCAGCAAATCAGACGTGCGCTCAGATGGATTCCCAACAGACTCCCTTTTCTGTTTATTTATTGTTAAGGAAATTGACCAGACAGAAACATAATATTTCATTTTCTTGTTGGTGTTTTCAGTCATTTCAGTTTGAAAATCTTCCTACAGTGTAAATAAACTATACTAAACCTTGTATTGTCATTAGAACCTGTGGATTGAATCAATTTGAACTGTTGGTTTGTGTCTCTCACTACAGGTTTATATTACAGTTTTCACAGGAAAATATACATTCTGAATTGCTGTTTGTGTTGCTCCATGAGTGGATTAAAAACTCTGGGCTCTGTTACCTTGACACCAAAAATCCATGATTATCAGAGAGAAGATCTCAGGTTAAAAACCTGACTATCAGAAACCATCTCTTTTCATCTCTTGCTAAGTTGAAACTAAAATACATAAAAGGTCTCCACTTTTTATTTTAGAGAGGTTTTGTTTATATTCTGTAAATCATCATCAGTAATAACTCTGGGTCTTTTTCACACAGTTAGAAACTTTTCTGAAACAAAACAAACTATAATCAAACTCCTGGCCTGGTTCCAGATCCATGTGACTTTATGGAGATGCTGCTGACCAGACCTGAACCCTTTAACGTCCAAACCAAGAAACGTTTACATTTCTTCTTTATCTGGTCAAATAAAGGGTATAAAATAATAGCATTTATTTCTTTTATAAAACATTTAACTGTTTAATAACACATCCTTTTTAGTTTATTAGTTTTATTTTAGGTAACTTACATAAGTTTCTGTTTTTGCAAAAGATGAATGAACTAAAATGTTTTACCAAACCTCTGATCAAAGAGTTTAAACAGCAGCAGGTTCATCCTGCAGACCTGAGGAACATCTGGAAGAACAATCCAAGTCAAAGTCATCAGAACCTTTTATAGCTCCTGAGACTATTCTGATGGCAGGAGGAGGAGGAGGAGGAGGAAGAATCTTCATCAGTGCTGCTCTCTGGCCTGTCATCCTCACATTTGAACTGTTTTCCCAGAATAATTTGTAGAAGAAACATTTTCACCAGATGACAGTTTTTGTCTCTATCACAATTTTCATGTAATATTTTAGGAAACCGAGTTGCACAAACTTGATGGAAATCATGATCTTCTGGCATCAAACGTTTTCCTCCAGCAGGCTCAGATGGGGGCTAAGGTGAAGGGTCAAATTTGTGCATCCAAACAGTGTCTGAGTACTGGTTGAATTTGCATTAATAGGAAAGGCAACATTTCAATTTCCTGGAGGCTCTGGTTCACTCTGGTTTGCAGCCATGAGTGATTTAGGTTTCTGCATGAAATGGAAACATGGATTTTCTTTTTTTATTCAGAATTCTGACAAGAGCCGGAAGGTAAAAGCATTAGAGTAAAACTAAAATGCTGCTGCCTTGAATGGCAGTAAAATTATAGAGGATGTTTTGATTTTAAACATTCAATTGTAAACTCATTTAAAAATCAAGTTAAAACTAAAGTTTTGTAAAATATATAAAGAACTTAAAACAAGTCCTAGACAATGAAACAAACTGATAAAATCATGACAGAGGTGAAGAAGATTAAAGAATAGAAAAAAAATGTAACAGTAAAATAAAGAGTAAAAATACCAACGTCACAACTGTAAAACGCTTTTGGAAATATTACAACAGTTTGTTGACTTAGAGGGAAACTGGACTGTGAATCCAGTGGGTCGCTGGTTGGATTCATCCAGACGGTGATGGAATCAGAACACTGTTGATCTCTGACAGGAAGAGGAGGAAGGATCAGTGTTCCCTTCAAGCCTGGAGTGATTCATGGCCCAGAGGTTCAGACCACGTTTTCTGTTGTTTGAAGCTCTGACTGCTGGCGCCGACCCGTCTACGCCGACCCGTCTACGCCGACCCGTCTACGCCAGCCTGTTTCTTCAGCTTCTGGCTTCTGACTCCGTAGTAGCACTTCGATGCCCGTGATGTTTGCGATGCAGCAGCTGGGCGGAAACACGCTTTAACCTTGCTTCCTGCACGTTAAGCCGCCCACTTCTCAAACCTCCTCACCCTCGGTGGAGTTAGTGGGCCTGCGAGAAGGTGCCGCTGAATTTGCTTGACCTCTGACCTCTGCTGAGAGCTCCCCCAGCTGTATGGGTTTTAGTAAACCATCCCTCAGTGTTTTTTCTCCCAGTGTCCTGCTTGACTCATAGCTTGGCTCCTCGTGAAGGTTTGCAGAGCAGCGAGGAAGAGGAGAACCCTGAGGTTCTTCCAGTCTGAAGGTGGAATGCCTTTGATTATGCCTTCTAATCCTCGCTGCTGTTTGCCTGCCGGCGAGGCGGACGTGGGCGGCGGTGGCTGGATGTTGCTCTCACACATCCCTCTGACACAGGTAGGCGATTCGTACCCGGCTGGAAGAGCTCCAGGCCGCTGCGTGATTCACATCAATCCAAATTCACCTCCTTTATTTCCCCACAAACCGTTTTCTTCTCTCTTCTTCTCCTCCTCTGGAATTCAGCACCATTTGGCGCCAAACGTGGCGGCTCTAATCCCCTGCTACCCTAAGACCTTTTTTATCTTTTTGTGAATTTCAGGCGAAAAGAGCCTTTTTTTCCTGGCCGCCCACGACCACAGAGGATCCGGTCCAATCTTTGTTTACAACATAGACTCTGCTGACTTTTTGCTCTCTTCCAATTTTTCAATTATGCATCCCCTGGCGAATAGCAATTACGATTGACTTGACAGAATATGAGCGTCTGCTGTGCGCCAGCCGCGGTAACGTGGATGGAAACACTTGTTATCTTTAACATGATGTTCATTCCTCTTGAAACAAAAGCTTATCTGTTACTCTGACACCTCAATCCGTCTCTGACACCAGCAGACTCGGCGCATTAGGCTGATGCAGAACTCGCTGCGCTCTCAGGCCTCCATCACACTTTAACAGGCGTCGGTTTCCATTACTTTACATCTGGAGTCAGATTCCTATTAAGAAAGGAGTTTTCTGCTTTCCAAGAAATAAAGTTAGGTTTCATCTAAAACATAGAAAACAAAAAATAACTTACAAAATCTAAAGTATCAGAACTCCTTTCTAACTTAGTGTTTCTGTAGGAAAAACATCCACTTCTTTTTGCGAATAAACAAATTCTGCATTCTTTTACAAGACTTTTACAAACACTTTCTGCAGATGAATCTGTGTTTTTAGGTGATTTATGACAATGAAAGATGTCAAAGACTAACCAGAACTCACCAAAACAAAAGAGAAGATTCTAAAACTTTGTATTCAGCTTGAATGATTTGGGGATTTTTCATTTTTCAATTTAAACTCAAATAAAACTTGTCAAGAAATTAAATTAAATTATTTGGTTACAAAGTTCTTGACAAAAAATAAAATAAAATCACTGTATACATCCAGAAGGTAGACAATATTTTCACACTAATACAAACATTGTCTAGGTTTTTAAAGTAACTAACTAAATTACCAACAAAGAGGAGGTGAGGAACTAACCTGCAAAAAATCAAGAGATGAAAAACACCTGAAACCTTTATTAGATTAAATTAATAATTAATATAAATGTTAAAATGGGCTGACCTGACAGAAAAAAGCCCACTCACTCAGGGGACCTGAACCAGGAGGACTACAGGGGACCTGAACCAGGAGGACTACAGGGGACCTGAACCAGGAGGACTACAGGGGATCTGAACCAGGAGGACTACAGGGGATCTGAACCAGGAGGACTACAGGGGATCTGAACCAGGAGGACTACAGGGGACCTGAACCAGGAGGACTACAGGGGATCTGAACCAGGAGGACTACAGGGGATCTCAACCAGGAGGACTACAGGGGACCTGAACCAGGAGGACTACAGGGGACCTGAACCAGGAGGACTACAGGGGACCTGAACCAGGAGGACTACAGGGGACCTGAACTAGGAAAACTACAGGGGACCTGAACCAGTAGGACTACAGGGGATCTGAACCAGGAGGACTACAGGGGACCTGAACAGGGCCTGAACCAGGAGGACTACAGGGGACCTGAACCAGGAGGACTACAGGGGACCTGAACCAGGAGGACTACAGGGGACCTGAACAGGGGACCTGAACCAGGAGGACTACAGGGGACCTGAACAAGAGCTAAACAATCATCAGTGGAGTGAGGAGCAACTGGTCGATGAGCAGAGTGAAGACCAGGTGTGACTGACTGAGAGAAACAATGACTAAATGACAGGAGGCTGAAAACAAACTCAAAGTTACTTTAGTTTATTAGATTATTTTGAACAAAATTGGTAAAAAAGGGAGTAAAAAATCAGAAGAAAGAAATAAGATAAAATAAACAAATGAAATCCTGAGCAACACAATGACATTTAGAACTGAACAAAACAAACAATAAGAGAAACATCCATCCATCCATCCATTTTCTGTAGCCGCTTAATCCTCCACAGAGGGTCGCGGGGCAGCTGGTGCCTATCTCCAGCGGTCAAGGGGCGAGAGGCGGGGGACACCCTGGACAGGTCGCCAGTCCATCGCAGGGCCACACAGAGACGAACGAGACAAACAACCACACACCCACTCACACCTAAGGACAATTTACCAGCCCAATTAGCCTGACAGTCATGTCTTTGGACTGTGGGAGGAAACCGGAGTACCCGGAGGAAACCCACGCACGCACGGGATAAGAGAAACATATGTAGAATAATTAAATGAAAACCTTAAAAACAGCCCCAGACTAAAAAGTGAGTTTCCCACTTTTCTGCATCTTCTGGCATCAACAGTTACCTTAGTTTAATCCCTTTGCTTTGTTGTGCTGTTTTACATCAGATCTTAACACATTGAATATGAACTCATACTGAATTATAAAAACACGTTGGTTTTAGCTGCTCATTTCAACCCAATCATTGGCAGAAGAAAGAAACAAATCACATTTCCCACAGAAGTCAGCAGTTCCCAGTCAGTGTTTAGATTTTTCAAATCTCTTTTTAAAGTCTTACTAAATGATCGCTGCTAGACAGCAAATATAAACCCACCACCCTGTTTATTAGGACCACATTCCTGGTACTGGAGGTTACTGGAGTCCAGTGATGTCACTGTCATGTTGAAGAAACCAGTTAGGGATTATCTGAGCTCTCAGACATGGAGCTTTATCCTGTTGGAAGTAGCATCAGAAGATGGTCCACTCAGGTAGGCCGTGGAGGTTAAACCAGGATCAGGTGGTACTAAGAAACCCACAAGAACCCTCCCCCCCCACACACACACACACACACACACACACACTCACACTCCATTACACCACCAAGACCATGCTGAGTGATTGAAACAAAGCAGGATGGATACATGCTTCCTGTTGACACCAAATTCTGAATGGACCAGCTGAATTTTACAGATGAAACCAAGTTTCATCAGACCAGAAAACTTTTCTGTCTGTTCTGGTCCAGTTCTGGTGATCCAGTATCTCTGGTCCAGTTCTGGTGGTTCTGTCTCTTCTGGTCCTGTGTGAATTATAGCCTTTGTTTCCTGGTGAGGTCTTCTGCTGCTGAAGTCCATCTGCTTCAAGGTTTAACATGTTGTAGATCAGAGGATGCTCTGGTTTGGACCAGTGCTTTTTTGACCTGCCTATGCTCCTCTGACCTCAACAAGACACTTTCATGTCACAGCTACTATTCACTGGAGACTCTCTTTTTTTAGACTGTTGGTTGTGAGTTCAAATCCCAGCAGACCAGACTAGTCTGTCTGGAACCAAGGACCACACCACATTCTTTTGTCTTAGTTCTGATGATGAGTTTGAACTTAACTAATTAATCTTCAGCACATCTAAAGGAGCTGCTGCCGTGTGATTGGCTGATTAGATGGTTGTGTTAAAACAACCTCTGTGTACCTGACTCTAAAAGCAGGTTCATGCACAACAATAGATCTGTTTCACTGTTTTATTTTACTTGATTCATCCTGACTCTGTGGTTATTAAGTCTCAGCTGTTTACATCAAACTTCATTAGCTGATGGCATCAATAAAACTTTAATGAGCTTCAAAAACAAGAAATCACAGTAAAATGTTTCCAGTGCTTTGAATGTGAATCTGTTCAGTCGTGTGCATCGTTTGGATGGATCTATCATTTATTCTAAAGGCTGGATTTATTTTTATAACAGTAATAGCAGCCTATGTCTGGGTCAAGCTGCAGCAGGAGGATTCACATTAAGATGTTTTTAGCGTTAGCTGTAGGCTGCCATGCAGTGCTGATTGTAATGGAGGAGGCGGCTGCAGTCACCTGTTCTCCAGGCCGACTGGAGAGTTTCAGCCGCAACTGTCAGCAGCTGACAGAGAGCAGAAAGACACTTAAGATAATTGGCTCCCATCCCTTCCGCCGTCACCTGCGGTAAGGAATTAAAATAAGAAATGGGGAGAAATGATTCTAAGCTTTCCCGGCTCGGCGCTGAATCATAAATCAGCCGTCAGTCATCAGTGGCCGTGAGCAGCTCAGATGAATCATCTCCTGTCACCTTCCCTTTCTTTTTTTAAAGCCCAGCCATCTCAGTCATTAGCTCTCCCAGCCTTACACGAGGTGTTAAAGCGTGTGTGTGTGTTCGTGTGTGCATGTGTGTGTGTGTGGAGGGGGCTGTGGACAGAAGGAACACATGCCAGGACGATCCTTAACTGTAATAGATGTCAGATGACGACTCAGCGAGCCAGACTGTGAGCCGCCGGGGGCCAAACCGGTGACGGGGGGCCTACCGGGTCTGTGCTGATGGTTAATGTGCTGCTAGTGTTACTGAGGGGGAGGTGGGGGAGGCAGATCACTGCTGAGGTGCAGGAGGAGGTGATGATGTGTGTGTTTGGACATCCATCTCAAGGAGAAGCCCTCCAGTTTGAGTCTCTGATGTAACACTGACACAGGATCCAAGATTTTACCAGCAAAAAGTGTTTGAAGAACTCAACATGGAAGGAAGGAGGCTTTGTTTAGGGCAGTACTTCTCAAATAGTGGGGCGCACCCCCCTAAGGGGCCGTGGTGAGGTGTCAGGGTGGGGCGCACCCCCCTAAGGGGCCGTGGTGAGGTGTCAGGGTGGGGCGCAAGAGGCAGGAGGACTTTATAGGAGTAGTGTTGGATTTTGTGTTGTGTTACGTACTTTTGTGTAGGATTACATTGAGTATAATCCAGAGCACTTTACAGAGCGGGAAGTAAGATGAAAACGTTTGTCACCTTAATTGGCTGAAAATTACCTGGAATTAAGCCCACGAATTAAGCCTGGGGCACACAGAAGACGGATGCGTCATGCTACATGGAGAGCGCAACACCACATCCCAGAAACGCCGGTCCGTACGCAGGCGCTAAATATAGGTACTGGTCCTTTTTCAAGCACTGTGGCGCAGCTTTTACGGCTTTAGTAAGGAGATTTTCCAAGAAGCATTCAGCTGCGTAGCGCGTCCTGTGAACCCAAAAGACCGTGGCGATTTCGTGGAGTAATGCATCCATCTTCTGTGTGCCCCAGGCTTTATATGTGGACCTGCTTGCATTATTCCCTGCAGCGGTGGCTCTGGGGGGTGGGGGTACTCAATTACAAACATGAAAGGTCCACATGGAGATCCACGAACGGTCCAGTGGTCCGGAAGCGGCAGGGTGGACGCTGCAGTTTGTCACTGTTATGACCCTGTGGGTCTGTGTGTGGCTGATCAGGTCATTACTGACTGCAGCTGATTGCAATGAGCAACACCTGTGGACCTGGGCAGCCTCTGACTTTGTAAATCCTGCTTTTTGCTTGACCCTCTGTCTCTGCACTGCTCTCCTCCTCAGGTATGCTGACACATTTCAGGCTGTGTTAAGTTTGCAACTCAGGGGGCGTGTCCTGTACCCACAGTAGCTGCCTCGACCTACACAGCCCAGTCCTCGGTACAGGGGAAGGAGGCATGTCCCCGCCAGTGGCACTGACACACGCGCTCTGGGCTGGGATGGAAACAACAATCATGAACACACCCGCTTCTGCTTCATGCTGATTACAAATGGATTACTGGTACTTTACCAACCCAAACATCAGTACTGTGACGACTCGGACAGTGTGTGTGTGTATACTACTGCTACAAAAAACAACAACTACTACTACTACTACTACTACTACTACTACTACTACTGCTACTACCACAACTTTAGAAGGTGCTGGAGACCAAAATGACTAGAGCCTGTTGTGGACAAAATGTGACTTGAAAACTATTGGATTGTGACCTGGACAGACAGAAAGTGTTTTACAAAAGTGAAATGAGTCAGTTTATTGTGAGCATTTACATTTTCTCTTGCAGGTTTGTGTCTCAGGTGCTCGACCGTCCAACCCAGCGAGGTACTGATTTAAACTGGTGTACAGTGTACAGTTGGATCCTGAAAAAAGAAAAGAAAAAAACTATAAAATACAGGAACATTAAATGTCCTTCAGCCTCACTGGATTGTTAGTCTACTGTCTCAATCCTGGACTCTGTGCTGCATTTAAATATACAGATCAATAAAAGAGACGGAATAACAACAATTTATAATATATTGTTTATTATTCTTTTCTGGCATTTAAATGGAGTGACACCATTACTTACAGTACCTTAAATACTTCAAAGGTGAAATCCAAAAGGACTTCAGATCAGAAACATGAAAAAACATCCACAAGATGGAGATAAAACTTCTAAATACACTAATTAAACAACAAATAAAAATGAAAAATAAAATCTTTAAAGAAACAACATCAGAGATGAATATTCATCTTTGTGAGTGTTTAAGCAGGTTTATTCTAATAAATAATCTTTAGATTTAATTACCTGATTGTAAAAAGTTAGCAGACTTTTTGAAGGTATTATTTTATTTGGACAAACTGTTCCAGTTTACATCTGAGCTCTGTTTGTTTGCTTTCCACCTCCCAGCAGATGTTCCCTCCCACCTGCACACCTGTCTCAGTCTTCAATCTGACTCTCACCTGCTCTTCAGTCACCTCAGAGCCAACCGTTTCTCTTCACTCAGCCCCGATGCTCAGACTGGAAACATTGAGTTCTGATCGGAAGGATCATTAAGGTAAATTTGAATTAAAAGTTTACCTTTTCCATTCAAACCCTGTAAAAGTTTGGTTCTGAGGCTAAGTTGTAGCAAAACGTCACGTCAATACAGATTAATTGAATTGAACTGAGCAGTTGAACGAGGCGGTGGACAGAGATGCAGAAGGACACTGTGTGTGTGTGTGTGTGTGTGTGTGTGTGTGTGTGTGTGTGTGTGTGTGTGTGTGTGTAAAACGCCTCCCGTTCAGCCTTTTTTGACCTCCCGCCTTTATTTAAGTGCTGAAAGAGGCAATTTGCCTTCAGTCCGTGTGCGTCTGCGTCTCGCTGCTCCGTCTGAGGTAATCTGCCATTTCAGCCCCATTTTTACCTGATTGCTTCGTCAGAGACGAAGTGACACCGAGGTCGCACACTCAGATTGAAATGTAGATGTAACACAAACCCCCACAGGGTGAGAATGAGGAGTCGACTCCAGGGAGAGGAAGGAGAAGGAAAACAGTTCTGACGTTCTTAACTTACAGCTGATAACACAGTTCTGAGGGGCTTCAGTAACACGTAGCTCTGCTCAGAAAATAATCTGATCTTAAACTAGTCCTTTGGATTTCTTAAAGGGTAAAGATGGCTTTTCCTATTGTTTTTATTTAATTCAAGATGTAAAAACTGAGGAAACTGAAGGCCTATCATTCCTTTAAGAAATGCTTAAAACATGTCACCTTTGATTCCACAGTTTAGGATATTCTTATCAATCAAATCAAAAATACTTTATGATGTTTCAGGAAGTCATAGGCAGTTAGCTGTGGACAGGAAGGATCTCCTGTAGTGGTCTGTGATGGACAGGAAGGATCTCCTGTAGTGGTCTGTGATGACAGGAAGGATCTCCTGTAGTGGTCTGTGATGGACAGGAAGGATCTCCTGTAGTGGTCTGTGACGGACAGGAAGGATCTCCTGTAGTGGTCTGTGATGGACAGGAAGGATCTCCTGTGTTGCAGCAGATCTGAAGGAGCCTCTGACTGAAGACTCTCTGTTGTTGAATGAAGATCTCAGTTCAGTGTTTGGTCTGCAGAGATGATCTTCCACAGCAGCAGGTCCTGGAATCAAGGATACACAGAAGCGTCTGCATTTCCTGAGCGTGTTCAGGAAGAACATCTGTCAGACGCTGCTGACAATCTTCTACTGATCCTCCTTAAAAAGCATCCTGACCTACTGTACCTCGGTCTGGTTCTCTAACAGCAGAGAGTCAGACAGGAAGAGGCTGTGGTCAATCCAGATGTTTACCCCTCGCCTCCTTACACATCTTACATCCTCATCAAGACACAGATCATCATCAGAAACAACATCCATCCCGCCCACCACCTGTTTGACCTGCTGATCTTAAGGTGCTACAGGTCCATTAGACCTAGTTTTTGAGGAGGTGTAGCAGCACCTTGAAACAGCCTTTGCAATTTCATTGTGCGCACAGCATGTCCCGTTGTTGTTGTTGTACATTGACAATAAAGTTTTCTAATCCAATCAAATCTACCCTAACAGTCTCATGCACAGTTGTAGAGGTTTACAGACAGGTAGCATAGCATTCTGATGAATCCGTGTAACATCGTTGATCAAGTTTGTTTAAAGTAACCCACAATTTAGCCATTAATTTGTCACCAATTTGCAGCAGTGTCTCTCCCATTGTGGCTAGTCCTCAGAGGACAACTTCCTCTTTTTAGAGGATCCGCCCTTTTTGAGTGATGTCACCAGTGAGTGTGCTCCAGATAAACTGCTGATTTTATTTTTACCTTTATTTATTCAGGAAAACCCCATTGAGATTAAAACCTCTTTTTCAAGGGAGACCTGGTCAAGATAGGCAGCAAACATCACACAAAGATAAAAGTTACACACTTTAAACCCATTTAAAAACAACACAAACTATAATAACATAGCTAAAAGTCTAGTAAAAATAGGAAACAGTCTAAATGAAACAGTCACATGTCATGGAGTCGGCCTCAAGATTTCTTAGTTCAGATTTAAAAACACCCAATGAAATGAACTGATGAAAGACATATCAAAAATACACAATTCCCTTTTTGAGGAGGAGACAATCCGACCCCTGAATCAAGTAGGGAAACATAGAACATGCAGGATAGAAGCCCTGAGGACCAGGGTTGGACAGCACTGTTTTAAGCTGTTGCCCCTGAGCGACTGAAGATGGATAAACATTAAGAGCACTAATTTTGTTGTCATGACCAACCTGTTTCCAGAAGAATCCTTCAGATGCAGAAAGCTGGAACATTTAAAACCCGTTCAGTTATTTTAACAGATGAATCAAATAAAACCAGAGCCTAAAGCGGAGCACAAACTCAGTGGAGCTCACAGAGTTTGAGCACATTACTTGGGTGAATTCTTTTAATTATATTGCACATTATTATCCAGCATTAGTGATGTTAAGTGTTGCCGGTGGGCGACTCTCGGAGGGTCAGTGGGAGGGGATGTGGATTTATTGTTCTGCAGACTGATTAAAGCTGCTGTGTTAGCGCTGATTTACACACTAAATCAATCATCAGACCTTCAGCACTTATTATGAAAAATAGTGATTAAACACGTTCAGCGTGACACAAATACCCACAAGCAAGCTTTTGTTTTTTTAATGAGCTCTCGATCTCCCTGGAAGAGCGTGATGCATTTTGCTGAGTGTTTGTTTTGCCATTTGTCACAGAAATCCAAATATCAGTCAGCCAAAGAATTTTTTAACGTAATTTATGAGAAGATAAAAACGTTCCGTGACACAATCAATAAAGGCAGAGACAATGTAGAAAATGTTTCGCTGCGTTGTATCATACAGAGCAAAAATGTGTGAAAACCTTTGTTTCAATCTGTGATTTTATTTTTGCTATAAAAGAAGTTAAATCAGAACCAAACAGTCAAAGTTCTGATTCTGGCCCACACTCTGGTCGGCTTACAGGAAAAAAACAGGACAGCATGATTATGTGCAGCATCATAATAGCATTTTATGTATGAATGGACAAAAACATGTTACCATGGAAACACTTTGGGAAACAGGGGCCAATGATGTGGACCAGCCTGCATCCACATTAACATCAGCATGGAGAGGGAGGCTAATGGCAGAGACAGAAAACTAACAACAGATCAGTTTAGAATGATGGGAATGACACATTTAAATACACAGATTAAGAGTTTGAAGGTCCATCTATCATCCATCCATCTATCATCTGTCCATCTATCATCCATCCATCTATCATCTGTCCATCTATCATCCATCCATCTATCATCTGTCCATCTATCATCCATCCATCTATCATCTGTCCATCTATCATCCGTCCATCTATCATCTGTCCATCTATCATCCATCCATCTATCATCTGCCCATCTATCATCCGTCCATCTATCATCTGTCAATCTATCATCCGTCCATCTATCATCCATCCATCTATCATCCATCCATCTATCATCTGTCCATCTATCATCCGTCCATCTATCATCTGTCCATCTATCATCCATCCATCTATCATCTGTCCATCTATCATCCATCCATCTATCATCTGTCCATCTATCATCCATCCATCTATCATCCATCCATCTATCATCCATCCATCTATCATCTGCCCATCTATCATCCGTCCATCTATCATCTGTCAATCTATCATCCATCCATCTATCATCCATCCATCCATCCATCCATCATCCATCCATCTATCATCCATCCATCCATCCATCCATCCATCCATCCATCCATCCATCCATCCATCCATCCATCATCCATCCATCCATCATCCATCCATCATCCATCCATCCATCATCCATCCATCCATCATCCATTCATCATCCATCATCCATCCATCATCCATCCATCTATCATCCATCCATACAACCATCCATCATCCATCCATCTATCATCTGTCCATCTATCATCCATCCATCTATCATCTGTCCATCTATCATCCATCCATCTATCATCTGTCCATCTATCATCATCCATCTATCTATCATCCATCCATCATCCATCCATCTATCATCCATCCCTCCATCCATCCATCATCCATCCATCTATCATCTGTCCATCTATCATCCATCCATCTATCATCTGTCCATCTATCATCCATCCATCTATCATCTGTCCATCTATCATCCATCCATCTATCATCCATCCATCTATCATCCATCCATCTATCATCTGCCCATCTATCATCCGTCCATCTATCATCTGTCAATCTATCATCCATCCATCTATCATCCATCCATCATCCATCCATCTATCATCCATCCATCCATCCATCCATCCATCCATCCATCCATCCATCCATCCATCCATCCATCCATCCATCCATCCATCCATCCATCCATCCATCCATCCATCAGTCCGCACGTCCATACGTGGTCAACCCAGACTTTCTTCTCCTCCGTGACTCTCCAGCTCCTCCTGGTTAATCCTAATGAGCTCCCAGACCAGAGAAGGTATAAATTCCCTGATATGTGACCACTCTTTAGGTAGATTGGTTTAAAGTGGCTTTCCATTTTCAGACCTGACTTTAACTCTATTCCAAAAGCTTAATGTTAGGCAGCTGTATCCAATCAGAAACCAGTTCTGATGTGTGTCTGGGAGCATTGTCCTGTTAAAACACCCAGCTGGGTCCAAAGTTCACCCATCTAGCTGATGATGTCACGTAAAGTTGAATTTCCATCCACTTAGTGAACCACATCATAATGCTACCACCACCATGTCAGACAGATGGATTAGGTGTGAAAGTGTCACATTGATTCCTCCAAGCTTCACGTTGTGACCAAAAATCTCTGTCTTTGTCTCATCTGATGTTTAAACTCCAGAAGACATTTGTTCCATCCATGAGGACAGCCAGTCAAGCTTGAAAATGCATGTCTCTTTTTTTGTCCCTTTTGGAAAAATAAACGTGTCTTTTAGAGACTGAGCTTCATTCTTGGTGGATCCCCTCTCAGTGTGTCGTGACATCAAACTGGTTTCACTGTGGAAACCACTGATGTTCCAGCAGGTCTTACTCGGTCCTTAATGGTTTCTGAACATTCAAACTGCTTTCCATCTGAGAAGAACAGTTTGGGTTTTCTTTTAAAATGGGGTAAAGCAGTGACATGGTACTTACATGCATTGATTTGTGTTTTTATTTGATTCTCTTTTCCAGACGTCTTCTTCTCCTGCTTCCTGATTTTAGCTCACATGTGTTCACCTACCTCTTAGGGTAAAGGTCCCATGGGTTATTTTGTTAAAATCTTATCAAGTCTATTTCCACATCACATAACCTGTCTGTAGTTTTCTCTGGACTTTTTAAACTTTACCTGCTCTGCAGCAGCTTTTATTTGATGTAGTTCATAAAAACTCCAGACATACCATCCATCTGATGGGGACCCATGACTCATCAGAACATTTTTCAAAACAAAATGTAATTTATCTCTTATTTGTATAGATAATCTCATAGTAAAGTTACACACAAATATAATAATCAATGCAATGGCTACAATAAGACACTGCTTCCTTCTGGTGCTGCAGAATAAAACAGACAAGAAGCATCATTTGATTACAGGATGAAAGGAAATGGTTGCTTTCATGTCGGTAAATACACATTAGTTACTGTTTTCTGATGTTGTGATTGCTAATATGTATGAAAACCAGATGTTGGTTTTCAGCCATTACTTGATGGTTTCTGCAAAACGATGAATTTAGTGTAAATTTGTTTCCGTTTCAAAAACTCTGGCCTTAAGTTTGTATGAAATAATGATTTTTATTATTAAAACAATTGATTCAGCGCTGATTTTATATATTGTTCGTGTAAATAACCTGCAGCTTTACCAGGTTCTTTAAATCTGTTCAGTTTTATTTTAATGAACAGGTTTTATTGAGTGGCAAATGGGATCACATTTTAACATCAGCCAGATCAGAAAACCTTTGATATAATTTAATAAAAATGTCCTTGCATCGTTACACAAATGTTCTAAAAACATCCTGAAAATTCCAGATTGATGTCTTCACTCGTCTTCATAGGATCACATTTGCAGCCCTTCCTGTCCAATCAGCTGTCACCTGATTAAAGCTGCACTCAGCAGGTTGGTAAACAAGCTAGGTATCGCTAACTATTTTACAGAAACACGTCTCAGAGCACTCACCCCTCCTGTCGGGTAAAATCCATAGATTTATGGATTTGTCCATAGATCAGCCTTCAGGACATGGGACCTTGCTTTGACATGGTAACAATGCAGAGTCTAACTCCAGCTGTAGAAACGTTCCCCCTGGATTTTCCTCTTTTAACCTCCAAATTTTATTAGTTTTCTGCTAGCTGAAAATGTGTTTTTTTGGGGTGACTCTGGTATTTTTTCCTAAAATTGAAGCGCTAACAGCCGGCGTTTCTGTCCTTCTCTCACTTCCGGGAAGTTCTGTTGTAAAATGCACCTGGGTGGATTAATGGCAGATCCAAGCAGTGCAGAAGTTCGGCAGACAGACAGCCGGATTATCCAATCCTATCGTTCGGTCCGAACAATAGGATTGGCTGAAGTTTTTAGAGAACTGCGAGACAACCACTTTATTGATTTCTTTTGGGTTTTTTTTAATCTCCACAATATATTTATAGCTGTACTATGTTAGAACATTGTTAAGAGGCATGAAAATACATTAAAAGCTACATTGTTTACCAAATCAACAAGTGCTGGGCCTCATTTTCATAGACTTCTCTCTGACGTATCCCTTTGTATCCTGACAATTTTTTTAAATTCTAGCATGATGGAGCAACATCACATACAAGCTGCATCTGGAGGGTGTGGTCCCTGTATTCATTAAAACGCATGAACGGCATCACAAAGTCCAGACTGCAATCCAATGAACTACAGTGTGTGAGAGGCTCTAAAGCCCTGAAAATGACTCAAGAGAAATAAGTATCTTGGGGTCTTGTTCACGAGTGAGGGAAGGAGGGAGCGGGAGATCGACAGGTGGATTGGGGCAGCGTCTGCAGTGATGCGGACGCTGAACCGATTGGTTGTGGTGAAGAAGGAGCTGAGCCAGAAAGCAAGGCTCTCGATTTACCGGTCGGTCTACGTCCCAATCCTCATCTATGGTCATGAGCTTTGGGTAATGACCAAAAGAACGAGATTACGGATACAAGCAGCTGAAATGAGTTTCCTGCGCAGGGTGGCCGGGCTCAGCCTTAGAGATAGGGTGAGGAGCTCGGACATCTGGGAGAGACTCGGAGTAGAACCGCTGCTCCTCCATGTCGAAAGGAGCCAGTTGAGGTGGTTTGGACATCTGGTCGGGATGCCTCCTGGATGCCTCCCTCGGGAGGTGTTCTGGGCATGTCCTGCCGGCAGGAGGCCCTCGGGTCGATCCAGGACAAGCTGGAGAAAATACATCTTCAGGTTGGCCTGGGAACGCCTGGGTGTTCCAGCTGAGAAGCTGGTGGACCTGGCTGGGGAGAGGATGGCCTGGGATGCCCGACTTGGGATGCTGCCCCCAAGACCCGGACCCGGATAAGCGGAGGAATTCAAGGCAAGGCGAGGCAAGGCGAGGTTTCTGAACCATCTGATATTAAATTCCAGCCCTATTTTGTTTTCCTATCAGAAATCCAGAGTGTCCAGACTGCAGGCCTTGGGTATTTTTTGTTGAATCTCTTTGCTTGCAGGTAACATTCCCAACCTGTTTTAATCTTCAGAACCTTGTTTTCTTTCCTAGATATATTTTCTGTATTGAAAGTAGAGCTTTAAGTCCAAATACTGCAATCCCGAATGGAAAATATCAGCGTTTCTTGTTCTTCATGATCTCTAATATTTTGAATCCTGATGTGTTCTCATACCCTGAATTTTTAAAACATTTTCATTAATTCCACCCAAATTCAGGACATAAAGCATCTTATTCTTCTATTTACTGATTTCTGTTCACTGTTTGATAGTTGGCATCACATTATTTACCCTTTCAGCTTTTCTTTTAATCCAAGGTGTCGTGTATGAAATTTTCCACTCGTATTTAATTTAAAACAAACTTTTTCCCAGCCTGATTCCTCTGCTGAAGTGAATCCTTCCTAATCCCACCTTGTTTCAGTTCCTGCTGCCGTTGTGACTCAGTGGTACCTTTTTCATCATAACCCAGAATGTTTCCAACCTCAGGGTCTCAGTGTTTCAACACATTACATCTCATTAGCACCAGCTAATTAGCTCAGCATCCTTGAATATCAAAGCATTCATTTTGTGACTGGGATTTAGGTTTGTTATGATCTTAATAAATCAAGTGGAATTTTGCAAGGATGATTTTGAAGATGATCACACTTATTATCACGTCACGCCTGGATAACAAATTACTTAAACATCAAATCATCTTCTGGTGATTTTAATTACATTATTTTGGGGATAACAAACTAAACACAGCTTTGAGGAATAATTCAGCTGTAATTCAACCAACAGTAATAACCACTGGTTATCATGTTGCTATGTTTATGTAGTAAAAATAAAACTTGTCTTTTCCAGCTTTAATGTGGATCTACATGATGTGTGCAGGTTTACTGACTTGTAGCCCAGGAGCGTGGCTATGGGTGGGCCCAAGCCCACCCACTGTGAACCAGTGCCCACCCAATCAAATGGCTTCCTCAACAAAATTATGTATGAATTTGTTTTATTTTTGAGGGGTGTCATTTAAGTCTTCATAAAATGAAGTGAAATAAAATACATTTTACATCAACAGCATGAATGTGTTGTGGTGATTTCAGGAAGCATCATTTGCAAGTCTTGCTGTCACTGGCTATTTTGAATTATTTTGGAACTCTCCAGAAAAGCTACAGCTAACTGTACGTATGCTGCTGTGACTTGTAGTGTCAACCAAGGCATTTTAGAAATGGCAAAACAAATGGTCATTTCAACATTTTTCAAAAAAACAAAAAATGAAGGACCTGGCTGAAGATGTCAGTGTCACACCCTTATTTTCCCTTTCTTTTATGAGCTTCATTGTCTGCAGCAACGGTGAGACTGAAAATCTACACTTTTACAGGTAGAAAAGATGTTTTTAACTGATTGACTGACTGCAAGATCAGAACCATGGACAGCAGCATGCTGTCTCCAAACGGTGCGCTCTCAGCTTCTCTTTTTCCCCTCTCTCTCTGTCCGACCCGACCTGAAATAATTAACGTAATAATTTGACCAAACCCGATGGCTCGGGCTGAAATTGAGACGTAGTGAGAAGCACAGAGCAGCTCTCAGCTCACCTCCAGCTTCTCAGCAGCAGCTGTGGGCTTTTTACCACAACGAAAGACAAGGTGTCAGTCAGACGTGATCAATACATCAATTAAATCATTTATTCCTCTGTTCTGATGGTCCGGTAGTGTTTAAACAAGAAACGGTGTGAAAATATTAATGCCTGTCTGAGAAAAGTGTATAAAGTGTGTAGTGAGGGATTTTGCAATTGTGGGCTATTTTTAGAATGTAACCCCTGGAATAATTGAGGGATCACTGTATAGACACATACCTGCTTAAACAAAAGTTAATTTACAAATAATTTAGATTATATTTATTTGGCCCACCCATTTTTTTTATCAGGCCCAGCAAAAAAGCTCTTTCTGGCTATGCTACTGTAGTAGCCATATCTATTAGCCACTTTGTCAGCTGCTTCATTGATGGTTTAATCTACAGCAGTAAAAGTGGAATGACCCCTCTGAGCTGGCAGTGGGTCTTTGCCTTCAGGGGAGGAGTTCTAGTATCTCTGTGTCTTGTTCCTGAGTGACATTAGGATGGAGGAGAGATGATCCGACAGACAGGGCTTCATCTGCAGGAATACGGTTACGGTCCCGCACCTGCAGCGCCGGTGCCCTGCCGACTCCTCCCACCTGTTCCAGCCAGCAGCGCTCCAGAGACGCAGGCCGGAGAGCTGCGCGGCTGGATCCAATCCCCCCAATCAAGCTCTGCATAAAAGCGGCTCCGGCCAGTCGTTCGGGGGCAGCAGACGGGTTCTGCTGTCCCTGGGTGGTTGTGTGTGTTGAGAGTTTTTATGGCAGTTTAAAGTTGTTTTTAACTAGACTGACAAAGTGATTTTAGGTGTGGGAATCCACAATTTTATCTTTGTCTTGTATCTTGTCTAGTTTTAACCTCACTTGATTTTACCCAGACTTTTATTGTATTTATATGATTTTTGTATCCTTGGTTTTAACTAAACTAACTTATTTACGTGAGAGGAGTGATTTTATGTTATTTATTTCCTTTGGTGGAGTAATTTGTGTTTTAACAGTCCTCCTCCTGTGTTGATTTAGTTTGTTTTGTTTAATAATAAATATATTTTGCTTTGAACCATTCATCGTTTTGTGTTGGCCTCCTTTTAAACTCCTAGACTGAAGGGAGGTCGTAACAAGGACATTGTTTCAGTCTGTTGGAGCTGACCTGAAAGACAAAGATC
The DNA here is from genome assembly GCA_006937965.1 of Callopanchax toddi. Lineage (NCBI taxonomy): Eukaryota > Metazoa > Chordata > Actinopteri > Cyprinodontiformes > Nothobranchiidae > Callopanchax > Callopanchax toddi. Next base: position 292,969 of record SSNR01000491.1, on the reverse strand, counting down.
TTGATTTACTGGTACACCTATTTCCTCTGTTCTGGTCATGAGCTTTTGATTAGGACTAAAATAACAGATCCCGAGTAAAAACAGTTGAAATGGTCTAAGGTGGTTGGGCTGTGCCAAAGAGATCTGGTGAGGAGCTGAAAGAAGACCAACTCCTTATCTAAATGAGTCAGCTGAGGTGGTTCAGAATCGGATGGCTCCTGGTTGCCTTGATCTGGAGAATTTCCTGGCACTTTGAAGACCTCAGGTTGGGCTTTCAGCTTGACTAAAAGGGTCATATATCCTCTCTGATCTGGGAACACCTTGAGATCCCCCGGGGGGAGCTGGAGTTGAGGAGAGAGATGTCTGTTACCTCCATGGACTAACTTAGTTTAGTGGCAGAAAAGAAACTAAAGGATTGGAGTATACTTCCCAGGTGTCAGGTTTGATACCTGGATATGGCTTTTCTGCATGGAGTTTGCATGGTTCACCAGTTTCCTCCCACTGACCAAAACATGTTTTTAGGTTAATCAGTGACTCTAAAGTGTCTGTAGGTGACTGGTGACCCGTCTAAGGTGTCGCCCACCCATCGACTGCTGGAGATGAGAACCAGCTCCCCATGACCCTGTAAAGGAAAAAGTGGTTTGAGAAGATGAGTGAGTGAGTGAGTACACTTCTGAAATCAAGATAAGCCTTTGAATTCAGTTCAGACATTCATGGTTTAACATCTGTCCCTGGCCCAAGTGTAGATGCTTCATTTACTGGAGTACACAAAACAACACATTGGTGTTTTGGTGTTGAATAAAGCACATGTGGACCTCATGCCTCTGAGTGCATGTAGGGTTAGGGTTCCTGTGCAGGAGCTGGTGACTATAATGGCATGTTGTTGGATGCATGAGTGACAAATGGGAAATCAAAGGGTTAAACTGCCGATGTTTTCTCTGAGGCTAAAGATGCTCTCTGTCAATCATCAGCTCCAAGCTAATCAGAAGATGAAGGATTTTCTCTTTTTAAGTTAACTTTTCTAAGTAAACAACAAACTCTGACCTCAGTAAACTGAGATGGAGCTGCTGGCTAGCGTCTACCCACTGTTTCCTTCTGAATTCCAAACAACCGTCAGAGCACACTGATGTCACCCCCCTACTCACCCTGACGTCCCTCAGCGAGGCAGCCAGCCTGTCTGGAGTCTCAGGGTTCTGGCCTTTCAGAACCGAACCCTCTGCAGGTAAGAATCGGGTCCCTGTGGCTGTCTGCACGCCCTCTGAAGAGCCAGCGGTGACCACGGAGCAGCCTGATCGGGCTAATGAGGTCCCTGGGTGCTCGCAGCCAGCAGGATGGCACTCAGGCTGCAGCTCGCTGACTCAGTCCTGTCCCTCCTGTAATCTGCTGTAACAGTGATGCAACTGCTCTGTTCTGCAGGCACAACACTAAAGAAGACTTTAGTCCCTGAGACGGCCTGATGAAAGGCTATGTGGAATAATCAGAGGGGTCATTTAGTCTTCATCTACAGTGTTTCACTATGAGAAGCTGTCTTTATATCAGGAGATGTTTCACAATCTAATGCAGGAATCATATTCTCACTCCTCGAGGTACTACAGCAGCCCAGCAGGGACAAACTAATAGATGAAATCTAAGTAGAAATTCAATTTATTTATAATATTGTTTTTGCAAAAATGAAATTATTTGGGGACTAAAGAAGAAAAAAATACACACTTTTTATCCTTTATTGGGGAAAATTGTAAACTTTGAATTTATATTATGTTTAAAAATATATAAATAAAAGGTCAAAAAATCACCAAATCCCACACTGGGTTCATATGAGGAAAACTGTCTTATTCACTTCAATTTGAAAACTTTTCCTTAGAGACTCCTGTCTGAAATTCAGCTTCAATTCAATTCCATTTGATTTAACTTGGTTCATTTACAACGTTCACAACACGTCATCTCAAAGAACTGACTACTGCAAAATGAAATCAGAACTCCCTTTGAACAGGAAGAAACCTCCAGCAGAGCCTGCAGAGTGGGCGGAGCCTACTGCCTTAGCCAACTGGGGCCTGAGAGGAAAGAACTCAAATGACACAAAAAAACCTCCAAAGGCAACCAGTAAGTAAATGCACAAACCACCTCAACTGACTCCTTTTGATGAGAAGCAGCAGCTCCAGTGACTCCTGCCAAACCAGAGAGAACATTCCTCCTTTTTCCAGCTGAGAAGCTCAGACTCTCTTCCTGGCTGTGAACCTTCTCTCCACCTCCTGTCTTGAATCTAGTGGTTCAGCGTTGGATTCTGGACAGGATTTCAGCTCTTGCTTTGGTCATACCAGTCCTCAAACCTGACCCCAGAACCCAGAATAGTTTTCAACAGATGTGTACTTCCTGTATTGATCCTTAAGTCATTTTCTGAGGTGAACCTGTCACTCAGAGCTGGTTTCTTATTTACTCAGAGAAAACAGCAACAAAAGTAAGTAAAACCTTGAAAATGTTGAAAGCAGCTGTCAGTCAGACGGACAGACGTGTGGCCCCTGGGAGCAGCTCCTTTCTGATCAACACATCTCTTAATGTCGACCTTTACTCGCCACGCCGGCTTCAACAGGGAGTTCTCAGTGCACAAATGTCAGCCGGTGACACAAACTGATGACTAAAACTCCTGATGCCGTTTGTTTTGTCCCCTGCTCTGCCGCGTTTCTGTTTCTCGGAGTGGAGATGGACAGCGGCGAAGACAGGTCAGCGTCAGCACGAAGGTCAGCGCCTCACCTCCGGCCCCGCGGCAAACTCCGTCAGGAAAATGATGTTGACACCGCTGCCATTAATTCCCATGAAAATCACAGGTTGGCAGTGAGACTGCCATCTCTGCCCCCCTCCGCCCTCTCACCCACAGACAATTACAGGTCATCGCTGCTCGCTGCCATGCTGCTGTTGTCTCTGGAAATTGCAAGCTGTTGCTTAAGAGCCCAGGAGAGTGACTTTAATTAAAGGCTGCAGTGACCGACTGCTGCTGGTAATCAGCGGCCGCCTGCTCTACCTGCTGCTCTGTCTGTCTGCTGCTCCCTCAGCCCTCGTCTCCCTCAGGCATCTCTCCACTTCTGATCTGCTCTCCTTTTCAGCCCACTGCCTCAGCTCCAACCCAGACGGTTCCAGGCTCCAGCTAGCAGTTAGCAGCAGCTAAAGCTGACACTTCCAGTTTGTCACTTGGTTTGTTTAATATTACGAGACGTCTCTTCACCACGGAGGATATTCTCGGATGGAATTTCATCTCCTATCTTTTCTTTTTTATTTAGATTTGACAAATCTTTCTCCATTACATCAGATCTGAAACACATCTGGATGACATCATTCTGTCATGATTTTATGAATTTCTTATTTTTTTATTGACAGCTGGCCCCTGAAACTGCAGCTCAGATTCATCCACATATTTTTAAGACTATTCATGGAAATAGAATTATTTCATCTCATGGAAAAGTTACAGTCAGTAATTTATTTAGTTTTCTAATAATGCTTTATTGCATAAACATTGAAACACCTTTGTTGTACAATGCTGACAAAATTAGCAAAATAAACTGATAAAATTAAAGCTTGAGTTTGAAGGTTTTTGTAGACTTTTTGTCAGAATGTTCTTCTAAAGTAACAGATTTCTGAACTTTTAGAATGTTTCAATTTTTTTTGGTAACAAACAACTTATTTAGTTCTAATTTTTCACCAAAATGCAGAAATATTATTTAGATTTCTCAATAAGGCTGATGAAGTAGACTTTGAGAAAAAAATTTTGCCACCTGCGTCTTCAGCTAAGCAGAGACAGTCCCAGCCCAGAGGTGTTTGGGGTTCAGTTCTAAATGTCAGCATTAACCATTATTGATGATGATGTCATCAACATTCTACATGTGGTGACTAAACTAGACCCGGACAGGTGGAGGTGAGCTGTACATTGTTTTCAGGGGATGAAAGTATTGTTTGTTCTGGCTTGTGAAGATAAATGTTAGTAATAACTTGAGCCGGTTCCTTGTTTTCTATCCAGCTGTGTCCGTGTCGTGTTTTGACTCGCTGCCTCCATCGTCTCTGAGACACATATCTTCTCTTTGGCCACATCTCCCATTTCCCTCCCCTCGCTCTCCGTCTGTGTTGGAGCTGGATTGACTGTTCCTCAGGTTACATATTCTGCCCACATTTCTGCTCTCCGCTCTCTGCTCGCCTTCTCCTTCACATTCGTCTCAGGAGTGCTGGCCGACCGTGGGCTATTACTGTCTCATTAAAGGGAGGCTGGGGAGATGCAGGCCTGATAAATCAATCAAACTTCCTCTCACTGTGCCAGAGGGGAGATGGATCGAAATGGATTTTGTCCCAGCGAGTGAGTATCCCAGGGTGCACCTCTTCCAAATGGTGTCAGAGGATGTGTATGCTGAGGCAGCACGCTGACTCCAACAATAGCTGAGCTTCTATTTTCATACATTTAGTGGGATTACATTGGCAGTGGAGGGACAGTCTGTGCTTTCAGTCTGTCGTATCACACTCACGCAGTGTGCATCACGGTCAGCGGATCCCAGTAATTTGACAGAAATCAGAACTGTCACACAAAGAGGGGTGACTCTGATTCCACCTCTGGACATTTAAACTTATTTTACTTTTTTGCTGCTGCTGGTAATCTTGGTTTATGTAACAGATGGAAATACAAATGCAGGCAATACTGCTGATTCTTCACCAACATCTTTTCATAATTGAATTCAGAATACTTGGAATGAATGTCCAAACACAGCGCTAAAAATCACTTCACACTGATTTCATTTTGCTGATTGATAATTGTCAATAAGTGTTTTAAAGTTGAAGGAAAACCACCTCTTCAGTTAGGATTAGAAGAAGATTAGGTTTGTCCGTGGCAAGCCAAACCAGCACAAAATGTCACTTTTCCAACTCATCTGGTTATGAAATGGTAAAAAACATGAAATTTATTGAGTTGGAATGCAGTAAAAGGGGCAAAACTTCCCCAGAACTTTGTATTTTATGCAACCAGAGTTGTTTTAGCGTCAGCTCAGCTGACGGTCATGCTCTTTATGTGAGCAGCATCAAAACTGTCATGTAAACAGACAGTGAATTCAAGATGCTAAACATCCATAAAACAACGTTAAAGACATTTAAATTTGAGTTGAAAAACCTCAAAACAGAACTGTTGCAAAATGTCATCTGTATAAAGGTGGTAGGAGACATTGTATAATTATCCACCCAAGAGGATGTATAGTAAAAAACAGGAGTGGACCCAAAACAGAGCCTTGGTGTACCCACAAAACCGATCAGTAGTATCTGACATGATATCAATCGCTGCTGCCAGCTGCCTGTGTATGTGTGACGACCCCCCCCCCGCCTCTCTCGGGCGCTGTGGCAGGGCAGCCCCTCTCTCCCTTCATACACCACATTCACACACACTCCCAGTGGCAAATCCAAACACACACACACACACACACACACACACACACACACACACACACACACGCACGCACACACACTTTCAAATCACTTGGAGGAGTGGATATTCATGATTTTTTTATTTTTTGGCGGGGGGGGGGGGGTGTTATACAGAACAGCTTCAGACAGTCTACTGATCTAAAATTTAAATTGAGGGATTATCAGGAAGGCTTTTAAAATCATAAACTTGTCATCACCTGCTCAATAACAGAAAACAAACCAGCAGGACCAGCAATGTCCATTATGGACCAGTTCCAGTCCTCGCACTTCCACATCTGTGCTACTCAACTGCGCATTCCCGCAGAGGTGCGCGAGTGCGTAGGGTGTCCTGATTCTCTAGAGTGGAGAATCAGGACCTTTTTCACCCTCGCTATGCACTCTGCTCAAATCCGTATCCGAGTGGACATCGGCAAAGGGTGTTACCCATAATTCCAAGTGCACTTCATAGAGGACCACAAGCTGTAGTGTGGATATTGGAATTGAGGGTTTATCATGTAGGCAAGTCACAAAAACACACCATCACATTTCTCCAGGAATGAGATGACTGTTTTGTGGGAAATGTCCTGAGTTTCATTTAAAGCCACATTGTGGATTATTTTATCAGAAGAGCAGTTTTTGAATCCAACGTCCAACGGCTCCTGCCCAAAACACCTCAACACGCGTGTGCAGTCGCGTACGCGAGTGCACAAGGCGCATTTCTTCATCTGTAAGCTGGGCATAAACTGTCCAGCTCAAACTGTAGGTTTAATCACGCACAGTTCACAAATCATGTTCCCACGCTGTACCAGGCTCTGATGAGCCCTGTCTGTCCCTGCTGTTTCTGATACGTAGCTCTGTAGTAGTGAGCTGCTGTGGTACTCTGTAGCTGACCACAGAAATGACTCGACCCTGGATGAACTTTTTAACCAAAATAAATGTGTATGCTTGGCAAGCCTTGCCATTCTGTGAGGTGAAAGGTTTAAAAATAAAAATAAATCCATCATTAGCTGGGGAATGAATAAGCTAGAAGAAATGAGCTCAGTTCCTTCCATGAACGGCTGAGAGGTAAACAGAGAAACACACGGAGCGTCCTGTATGAGAGCGCTCCCTACTGCTACAGGTTTGCTCAAAGCGTGTGCATGTTGACGGAAAGCCGACAATGCAGAAATTTGAATTTTGATGGCTAAAAAAGTCCGGCGGCCAGAAAGAATGCAAAGGGGTCTATAGGAGGAAGGAGTCTTCATCAGAATGACAGATGTTGTGGAACTCTAACCATAGATCATAGTTTAGACCTGAAATATAATTTAAAACATTTAGAAAACGTTAATATAGAAAAAAATACTCCAGATAGCTGCTTTAAGTAATTTGTGATTAGTTTTGCCATGTTATTACTTTTTGCTTGGGTAAATATTTTATCTTTAATCAAACTGAATACTTTCATTTTTTTTTACAACTTAACCTTAAACATAGACACACAACAACATAGGACAGCCTGACAACTGTTTGATTCCTCTCTGCAGCTGGACTGAAGCCACAGACATCACAAACCTGTTTCATAGAAACAAAACATAATCAGTAGGTTTAGTTTTTTGTTTTGCAAAATGCAGCCCAGGATCTTTTAGGCTGCTATTTTCTCCAATTTATCATTAGGAGAGGAACTGATTCAACGATGCTTCAAATGAAAGTTTGGCACCAAACCAGGCTGACTTTGTTATAAACTTTATAATAATTGGACCAACCACATGCCTCCTTTGAGTTTAAATAAAAACAAAAACCTGATGAAAATCAACTCAAATGGTTGAAGTTTTTGTTTTGTTTGTTTTATCTTTAATTGTGTTCCTGCAGCTCTGGTCAGTCTGTTGATAATAAAGGACACATGTGTCTCCTGCCTCTGTCTAATTAAATTAGCGTCCAGTGTGTTCCAGGTGTGTTCATATCATTACAGTCCAATTATCTAAACATATTGATTGTTCTTTTTTATTCTGGTGATCAGATGAAGCAGTGAACTGTTTCCTGTCAGTTTGTAACAAATATCTGACTCCTAAACAAAGCTGTGATTAAAGAAACTATTTAACAAACGAGGAGCATTTTCTGAACCCTTTGTTTGATTAAATCTGATTATTGGGTTTGCAGATCACAAACTAGTTTTTTAATGTTGATTGCTCATATTAACAGAAAGTATATGTGAATCAAAGTTTTTCTCTTATAATTTGGAATTGGATAATCTGAGGAAAGTCCTCATATAGTTTCCCTCAAAATGCCGGCTGTTAAACAACCCTTTATACAGCTCATGAATTGATCACTGATATGGTCTGGAAGCAATAAGCCCAGATTTGACATTTTCAGATGAAAAACAACCATAAACTATTTGAAGAAAGTGAATAAAGTTGCTTTTTGTCTTTAACTTTCTGCTGATGTGCTGCTGTTTCAACTGGACCTGAAGTGCGTCTCCTGTTCTGAGGAATGATCAGCTGATGTTTGGATTTGATTAGGTTTAGATCAGTCAGTCAAACTGCACATGAGGAGATGTAAACAGGTCAATTAAGAAAACAATTAAGGCTCCACTCATCAGAACCAACCAGCAACGAGCAGCTGAGCTGAAACTGGAGTTTCTCTCTGAGTCAGAAACGTTTTGCAAAGCTGTGAATCACATCAGTCATCATTTCAATAAATATCTTCTCTGTTTACTTTAGAGAGCGTGGGTTTCAGGTAAACTGATTGTATACCTGGTGTCACATAAATACAAGAACTTTGTATCGAGCCAGGTCCAAGTCCCACACAGTGAGGGAAACATTACTGATGTTGATTTGTTTAAGTTCTGAGTGGTTAAACTATCTTTATGTTTTCCTTCCAGGCAGCCAGACGTTCCTATAATCCTGTTATGACGATGGTTAAATATGAATGAGCTGAAGTTTGACTCAGAGGTCTGGATAATGTCCAGGTGGTCCAGGACATCACATGTTACAGAACCAGGGCTACACACCAACATCTCCTAACGTATTCTCATTCATAAAATGGTTCTTTGTTATAGATGAACTAATGGTTCGGCAATAATAAAGTAATGGTTAATGATTTATGAACTAATAATTAATTATGTTGGTTAATAAACTAATAGTTAGGTAATCATTGACTAAAATTAAACAAACCATTAAGTTTAGCATTTTTTAAATGAGAAAGTACCATTAGTCATTTGTTTTTACAATCTGTAAAAACTCACTTTCCTCCCTTCAGCTTTGCAGCATCACGTATGAGAGGTGAAGTTTTCACCTTCAGGAACATTGTAAGCATCTGTTCGGCTCACGTCAGCTGAACTCTGATTTGTGATGAATGCAGGGACATGAAATGAACTCATGTTGCAAATTGCAGCAAATTTGGTGAAACCGTAAAAACGCGCTCCTCCTACACACGAGCGAGCCTGAGAGGCCTTAATTAGCCAGCGTGGCTCCTGAGGCCGACCCTCACGGCGCCATCGATCCAAACAGAAACACACACACCCCTCCGTTAATGACCTCCGACAGCAGGGACGAGGCTGCTGCTGCTCGCCGCTAACTGCTCCAGGATCGCTACAGCTGTGACATTAATACAGCTCTCTGTGTGGATGTTTACAGCGCGCGTTTAACAGAAAAGGAACTCCGACTCAAAGGCGGTGTTTCATTTTCCATCCAATTATTCGGCGAGGAAGCAGAGAGCGGCCGGCGCTTTGTTGGACACGTTCCTGCTGCAGAAACAGAGCTGTTAAGCTCTGAGCTTTACCTCGCCCGCTGCTAATTCAAGAGAAATTCTGATGTCTCCAGTTCTTCTCAAACCCCAATTTGTCTTCTTTTTGTTCTTTTCTGTCTGACTGTTAAAATATGCTGATGAAAGGAGGCCGAGCTTTTACAAGCAAACAAGAGTAAACTGGTGTTTTTATACCCGGAGGAAAGCGGGCGTCTTGTTAGGCTGCTTTTCTGCCTGACTTGACACTTTTCGCCAGATCAAACGTCTCATCTCAAAATGCAACCAAACAAAAGTGCTTACCCATAATCCATCAGTGCAGGTGTGTGTGATGCTCTGAAATGAACAGCGGAGCTTGTCGTTAATCCTTCTGACAAGCTTCCCTCTAATTAACAAAATCGACTTTAGGCAGAGAATGAATTGTGTTTTCTTAACAAAATGTATTCCTGCTTGTCTCCTGCAGCCTCTGTGTGTTTCTGACAGATTGCAGGAGAAGCTGCATCCATCAAAGCCAGGAGGCTTTTGAAGCGCACGGAGCTGCGTCTCATGTGTGATAGTTGAGCATTCGAACCCAGAACTGTTCTCGGGTTTTGTCCTCTCCACCTTTCTGTTCCTTGGCTTGAATCTGCTCGACAATAATGAACTCCTTTTGTTGGTTAAATGTTGATGATGTTTAAACATGTGTCAACGTTTAATAAGTTCATTCATTTTTATGTAATTGATTAAATTTAATTAGGCTCAATGTAATAAATAAATCATCAACTTCATTTGTGGAAAGTATATTTAGACGTGTCGAGATGCTTTGATTTTAATTACAGCCAGTCGTCGTTTTTAAAGTTCCTGACCTGCTTGTTTGATTTGTTTTACACTAATTGACAGATTTGGTTTTAAAAACTAAACATGTCTTTTGTTCTAATTTATGAAGCTAATTTTGTTCTGTTGTCAACTCAAAGATCCATCAAAAAGTGTGAAAAGATTAGAAAATTGATTTAAAAAAAAAAATTTAGACAAAAGTACAACTTTTCTGAGCAGAAAATGTTGTTGACCCGGTCCAGATGTGGCACCGACCTTCATCTGGGATGGATCAGATCCACAGTGGAAACATGGATATTTAATATCAGGCTTTGGTAAAGTCTGTTCATTTCTGTCACTCAGTACTTGGTTTATCTTCCTTCTGCATGAATTCCTGCACCGATGCTTGGTGTCATGGAGGAGATCAGCCTGTGGAGCTGCTGAGTTGATGGAAGTCCAGTTGATATCAGCCTTCAGGTCATCTCTATCGATGGATCTGGTGTCTCAACTTCCTCTGGACAACCCCCACTGAGCAACAGTCCAGGTGTTTTTCTCTTTAGTGAGACGTTTCTGACCTTGTCTCAGGTTCAGGAGTGATTTGACAGATTTGTAGCTCATGTTTAGGATTCATCTGTGGGTAGAGGCTCTTGATGCTCTGACTGCGGCCTCAGTCCACTCCTTGTAAAGCTCCCTCAAATTCTTGAATGAATTTCACTCACAATCCTCTGAAGGTTGCGGTTACACTTGTTGCTGGTGCACCTTTACCTCCCACTCGATGAATATTCCTGAATACAGAACTCTGTGAACAGCTGTTTTAGCAATGACCTTTTGTGACTTCTGTCTTCTGGACATCTGTCCACAGTCTTCAGACTGCGTAGCTACTGACCCAGACTGAGAAGGCTCAGGTAACCTCTGCAGGTGTTTTGAGTTAATTAGCTGAAAAGGTGAGACATCATGAATTTACAATATTTAACTTTTCACAACATTCAAAATTTTTCAAGACACTGAATTCTGGGTTTTCATTCTCCGTAGCCACGATCACCAAAATGACAAGAAACAAAGGCTTAAAGATTGTTCAGTCTTAATGGACTGAATCAATATGTTTCACTTCTGAAATAAAAACAACCTTTAAACGTGTTTTATGATATTCTCTTTTTACCTGTACACTAGGCATGACCAAACCACATCAAAATGTCCAAAATACTTCAGTGAGACATGTTTGCAGGAATAAGGAGACAAAAAACCTCTGACACAGTTTATTGTCTTTAAATATATTTAAGTTTAGGAGAAGAGATAATAAAAACAATCCTGGAGATGACCTCACCTGAATTTACTTGTTTCAGTCTTTGGTTGTTTTTTTTATGCCATCAGTGGCGGCCCGTCCATAGGGGGCGCTCGGGCGCCGCCCCACCAGTCCCAAGAGGAAGAAGAAGAGAAATAGGGATCACAAAATATAAAAAAAACTAACATAAAAATAAAACTAAACGAGCCATCCATTATATATACAATAAGTGATGTGTGTGTGTGTTCTTACTATTTCTTACTGGACCAATAGGTCGCGCTTCTTTGGGTTCTACTGCGCATGTCTGGACGGGACGCCGTCCCAATATAGCGCATTGTTTTCTGCTCCTGACGCATGCGCACTGAGTGCAAAAAATAGGAGATCGCTCGGGACGCAGGTCTTCAGCGTTCCTGTGTGACATGCGCACAACAGCAGGAGACTGGAGTGTTGCTCATACTGAAACTGGAAGTTCTTGCTCTCTTTTTAATGGAGGGTAGAAAATGGATATTTATTCAAAGAATCCTTCTTTCCTGCTTCTGAAAACAAGCCGAATGATTCAATTTGTCCTGATTTCATCAACTCAATGGTGAGTGACTTCGTTTGTTTGTTTCTTTTCTTAATTCTTCATTGTGTTCTTATCAAGGTTTTATTTTGTCTTTTATTATGTTCTTATCAAGTTTTATCCTTTGTGTTTTTATAATTGCTTTTATTGTAAAACACTTTGTGGCCATTGGCCTGAGAAAGGTACTATATAAATAAAGTTATTAATATTATTATTTTTATTGACTATGTGTCTGTCACGGATTTTTCCATTCAAAAACCCCATAGGCGGAGCTAGCCGCGGCTAGCAGTGCTAAGTCCTGATGAGTGAATTTATACCTTAAATAGCGACATGTGTTTGTTGAGGTGTATGCCGAATGTTAGATAAATACATAGATAATGTTAGATAAATACAGATACTGCTGATTGAATACGTTGGTTTATGTAGTTTAGCCCGTTTTTCATGCGTTTTCTCTACTTTTCATTAAATTATTATGGTGTTTTAAGGAAGTTTGGTCTGACTGGGTTTGATGGGACTTATCAGTGGATTTGACTTTATTTTGTTGTTAATTCACTTCATTAGTTGAGCTGATTGTCATGACTTGCTTGGTTAGTGGTTGTTGTCTGAATTGTAACATTAATTATCTGACTGTATTAGTTAGAAATGGATTTATGTGTTTGTGGTGTCAGTAGAAAGATAATTGTGAATATTAAGTAATGTTTTTGACTTTGCCAGGTTGTTTTTTCCTTGAAACTCTTACAACTTCTGTTGTGACCACATTTTGGTTGTTTTTTATTTTTATTTGTATCTGATTATATTGATATTATTCTAAGGTCTCCTTATGAAGACCTTGTGATTTCTTTACTGTTTGATGTGTAGAATTAGACCTAACAGCTCCACATTTCTAGAGAACTGGTGGTACTAGGGATTTTTACCAGCAAAATATTCAGTCAGATGAAAATATTTTGCACCATTCCCTGCCCTAGTGGTGATATGTGATTTTTTTTTTGCACATCTGAAAACTGACTAGCAAAAATGCGCCCCATCCCAGAAAAATTTCACCAGCCGCCACTGTATGCCATTCTAACTTTAAGGTTCTGTCTTTGTTGGTCTGACTGAAAGGAAAAGACTCAGTATCATGAATATAATTTAGCTGTGTTGGGCTTTATGAATACTGTTTATCTGACTTGTAGGAATAAAGAAATATATATTTTGCTGGTTTGGCTGAAATTCAGTAGATCCCTCATGATTACACACTCAGCTGGGTGCTGTGTAGTCAACGGGGTCAAGTTTTGGGATTCACCCTGGGGCATTCTAGTAGTTGAATCCTGCCCTGCCAGTACTGTATTAATGCAAAGTAAAGCCAGATGTCTAAAATAATCAGCACATGGTTGTAAGTGAGCAGTGTGACTGTAGCTGTAAATCTCCATAAGCTCAGCTGTTTCTTCTGGACTTATTACCTAAAAAATCCACCCAGCGTTTCCTGTAGATGTGCTGATGCCATCTGAAACAAGAAGATGCATCAAAGTGGGATGTTGGAGCTTCTAAATGTGGCAGCGGAGAGTGGGAGCACTGATAACTACAGCAACAAAGACAGGACATCAAACAGGGGGAGCAAACGCTCACCTGATTGTTGCAGCGTGGCTTGGGGCCCACATTCTGCAGCAGGGAGACGGGAGGGCAGGAGGAGGCAGCGACGAGCCGCTCCCGCCTGTTAACACTCAGAAACAGCCTGAGCTGCTTCTAATGGCCTCGCCAAAACTTTTCATTTTATAATTGGCAGGCTGCCGCAGAGAGATTGACAAATGAGTGTCAGCCATCAGCGATTCCTCGAGCCAGGGATGCCAAGGACGGAGAGCGAAAATCAAAATAATTAAAATAAATAAGGTGCCAAGTGATGGCACTGCTCCCTCCAACATGGCAGATGAGAGCTGCCAGCGAGGAAGAGAAGCTGGGAAGGTTCGAGTGTCAGTCTTCACCTCCTCTTCGAGACCTCTCACCACTAAACCGTCATTAGTGACAAAAATCTGCCAGCTCCTCACTTGCCCGCGTGCACGCCTGCTGCGGTCTATTGTGCGCTAATCGAGAAACAATGAATAGATAATCAGAAGTTTACGCACCAGGAGGAGTTAATTTTCACTCCACTGTGCCCTTTCTGCTGTTAGAAAAAAACTGAGACACGATCAGCGAAATGGAGCTGCTGCAAACAGAACTAACAGCTAGAGCTGTTATTTCTGTCAGGCAGCCATGTTGATTGTTTGGGTTCACATCTGTCACATCTGGATCACTTTTAAACTCTAAAGCCAGTTTCTCACTGGGCCAAAACTGATAGAGACAGAAAACTAAGGGGAAATATGTCCATTTTCAAGTGGAATCACACAAAGTAGGTAGAAGGTTTGTTTTTGGCAAAGTCACATGGTGACATACTGCAAGCAAATTGTGGCTGTGCTATTTATTTGGCACAGTTTTGTTCATTTTTTCACTGAAATGCAACACAAGTTAAAGAAGAGTTGTGACCAAGTTTCGAAAAATGTCTCAAACTATTTTCAAGGGTTCTCAGCTTTTTTCACATTGGTTTAACAGGGTCTCTCATTCATGAGACTTTTGATCATTTGAACGTATACACAGTAAATTCATCCTCTCAGCCAACACAGACGTCAGTGTATTCCTTAAATGTAGTCCTACGTTTTGATTGAGGTTTTAAAACTTGTTCTTTCTGTACAGCAGTTTGATGGACTGCTGACACACCTACACACACAAACACATTGCTGTTGGTTTTTTACTCTGCTGCTGTTCTCTGTCCCCGCTGCTGCTATCTGATGGAGCTCTGTCGTGATGTGCGATGCTACGTGAGATGGCAGCAGAGCAGACAGGTGAAAGCCACTTTGTCATCACTAGAAACCACCTGCGCGCTTCCAACATGCTCATTAGCACCTTTTTGCTTCTGCTCTGATCACTTGTCTCGCTGTTTTTCTGTAGCTAACCCCCCGCTGGCACCGAGCGTTGTTCTGAAATGTCAAACCAGTCGCTGACAAACGCTGATGCTGATTGCAGAACGAAGGTCTGGACAAACAGCTGAGGACGGGAGGTGCAGGAGAGTGCTGCAAAGACAGAAAAAAGAAGACTCTTCAGCTCCTCAGCCTGCCGCTCTGAACTGTTATCAATCACTGGCTGCCAAGACAAACCTCCACATTTCAGGTCTTTATTCCATCCAGGGGCATCAAAATGAGTGTTTGTCTGCTCGTCATTAGACCCATACTGACCACTCACAGCAGCGACGGCCATTAAAGCAGCAGGTACATTTCTGTGGATTATTACAGGTGTCATTACGTCCTGCTGTTCAACTACTGATGCACAGTAATGTCTGAAGCCTTTCACTGATCTGAGAGCAGCTGAATGCATGAATCACCAGTCCCTGGTTGAACATATATATTAACAAGAATACAACTAACCTTATTATAACTTACCTGAAAGGTGTGCAGTCCATTCAACAAACACACATCAACAACCAGTGATTATAAAATCTGATCAATCAGACATTTAAAATGTTCAATAAATCATGACTGAGTGGAAACTTGTTCTGCTTTTTGATTCACTCTATAATTAAATAATTTATTTACAAAATTAAGTCTTATCTCGTTGTTCAGGAATCTACTCATCACCAGCCACAACGCTGAAGTGTTCACTACCAACACTTCTCAATGACCAGTGGAAGGGATTTCAACAAAGTGGCTTCACCTCCAGTTTATTCATTTTGGAGTCAACCCAATTCAAAATGGCCGCCACAGTCAACAAACGCTAGAGACCACAAAAATGGCTGCAACACATTCAATATGGTGTCATTAGGAGTCTATAGCATTTTAAGGCACCAGTACACAATTTTTGAGTAAAAGTTGTTTCATGTATCATAATATTTGCAGTTAATTTGTCACTGATCTGCAGTAGTGTCTCTCCTGATCAGACTCTGAGTGTTACTCTAATCAGAGTTTCTAGAGGCTCTGCTTGTTTTTGAGTGATGTCACTGGTGGGTGTGGTCATTATTGTAGATGAAACACTGATAAAAGTCACTTCAGTGTCTCTGACTCAGGTCTATTTTTTTCTCTTTTCCAAAAACTTTATTTGTAAACAAAATTTTACAAAAGTTATAAATTACATGACAACAAAGAGTTAATTGATTAATACTTTTAGAAAAAAATGTAGAACAAAGTACTCACATATTTAATTTAGACTCAAGTATCAATAAGAGAAAACATGCTAATGAATTTACAACAAAAAACATCTAAATTCAACACTAGGAGTTTAGGATAGTTTTCCTAAAGGGATTTATGGTTTGAGCTGAATTTCATATTGTCCATGTAAATGTTAAAGGTATAATAAAATGTTGAAATGTGGTTTTTGATGCAGATATTTTGAGGGATGTATGTCAATTTAGCATTTCCTTATTTTTAGGTCATTTTTTCTATACCAAACAACACGTGTCTATTTTTTATAGGAATTCCAACTCTTTTTGCATAGAACATTGTTGCAAGTCAGTTCTAAATACTTTCCTAGGTAGAGTTTTCCAAAAATAAAGTAATGTTTCATCTTGTTTTTTACAGAATGCAGGATTCGAGTTCCATTTGAATTTTCTGATGAGGAAAGTTTTAACACTTTCTGACTGATATTTTAACAATAGTGTCAGAGTAGCTGAGAGTCATTCACATCACACTTCAAGAGGAAAGTCTTCATACATGATGTTCTTTTCAAAGATTTGACCCAAACAACTACAACTACTCATCAGGAGATGATCTTCATTTAAAACTCTTTTATAAAAAAAGTAGATGTTAGCATGAATTCGTCTAAATCAGTGCTGGGTTTTAAACTTGTGTTTGTGAACTTCATGTTACTGAGTTGTTTATTTGGTTTGAAGGGTAGCAAATCCATGTATTTTGATCTTTTTGTGCCTTCTGAGCTTCCGTAGCCTCCCCCCTCCCTCCCCGTGCAGGCGTGCACCAAAGCATCGTGAGCCTGAAAACAGACGACATGAGATGTTTATGTTTTTCTGTCATCTGCAGGAGAACAAATACTTTGTGTTGAAACAACGCTGTGACCCAGTTGTTCAGAATCAGCATCGTTACACAACATCCAACACTTTAACACTGACTCACAAAACCACTAAAGATGCAGCAATAACTGTTTTTATCAAAACTATAGAAACAAACAGCATCACAATAGGTGCAAAAAAAACTTGACAGGTAAGAAGCCAATCAGAGCGTTTATGTGTTAAAGGGCGGAAGTGAGAGGAACATTTATGTTTTTAATCCATAAAGTGAAACTACATTGTCTTCCACACCAACATTCTTACATCCTCTCCATCTACGTTTTTTTATAAATGTAAAATCAAGTCAAACAAAGAAGTTATAAATCCCAAATACGTTTCTTTTGTTTCCAAATAAAACAGCCAAACCAGCTCAGATGACGACAGCTGAGCAGGATGCTTGCAGCTGGCGCTTCATGATGTTCCTCTCTTATCTTATTATCACTTCCTGGCAGTATTTTTCCAAGGCTGAGCAGATGCTCTAAACAAAATGCATTACTTCTGATTAATGCCTTTTCCCAGGATTTATATATCTTCTTCATATTCTGTATGCATGCAAGCTCAGTGGAAATTGTCCTTTTATTCTGAAGCTGTCATAGTACCTTCATGGTCTGACCTGCAGGTCACATAAAACATGTTCATTTGACAGTTTTTATTCACTGACACTTGGATCATCTGCAGAGATAAACCTACAAATCACATCCACTGAAAACACAGACACCTTATGTAAAATGAGACTTTATAAACAAAAAACAGATCATAAACCTGGAAAGACAAAGATATAAAAACTGAATCACTAACCTGAACTCCTGGATTTCTATAAACATATTTATAGAAATTAGAAAATGTGTTACTTTTAATGTTCAGCCAATTGTTGATTTTTATCAACAAACCTCAGAATCTGTAAACCTTTTATACCACAGTCCTTCTGACCTCCACTCACTGAAACAAACATGAGTTGATTTCTGTCCAGCAGCTGATCTGAACCCTGAGCCAACCAGACCACAGATCAGCAGGGTCACCATCTATTATCTGGTTTGATTTGATGATTTATTTTAAGAAATCAAAGTGTAAGTTAAAGTATCTAGTCAATTAGGTTTATGCAGGAGGACTTTTTAGACTCTTTGTGGGTCCATCTGAAAGGCTGTTTGTGTTAGTGATGGGTGACTTGGACCCTACTCCCAGTACCATGGGGAATTTTAGATGAAGCCCTGATTTGAGGCTTGGTTTCTTTCCCCACAATTTACGTGACTGACTTTGCTATCAGTATAGACAATTACTGCTTCATCTGGGTTTACTCAGTGATTTCTACCTAAGATTTTAAAAAATCCACCCCCAAAAAAACACAGAAACTGGCAATACGTATGATAAGCCTCACGATACAGGGGCAACGATACAATATATTGCAATATATCATGATATTACAAGCAAATATGATATATAGCGATATTTGTTAATGTTAATGTCGGAAAACTGTCACAGCTGAACTGAAAGTAAAGCCTGATTTATACTTCTCTGTCTGCGTCGTTACAGAGACACGCAACACCATTATTCGTCGATGCAAGAGCTCTCCGACATCCCCGCAACGCCGGACGGAGTCGAGCTCACTTTTTTAACTATCCGTCGAAGGAGACGGAGAGCGCACGTCTCTGATTGGTCGGCCCTACAACCCGTGATCATATTTACTTTACGCCGCTATCAAACAGAGAAGTAGAAGTAGAATTTTGCGGAAGCAGATATGGATCAGCTTGAGAAACGTCTGGCAGACGAAGTACGAACATTTATATCATCCATCAGTGTCCCTAAAGGGTTAAACAAGAGCAACATATTCGCTGGTCGTCTGCCTCGTCCTCACTGAACGGACGGACATTCAACAGACACCGCTGTCTCCTCACTCCTGTTTAATTCTTTTTAACAACATTGTTTGTTCCTCCAGATCTATCTGTTCAAACTCAATCAAAATTCGCTCTCTGTCAGCCATTACTGAGCTGAAGTAAACAAACTTTGGTCGACCGGAGGCATTACTGCAGAAAAGTTATGCGCCCTCTGCTGTCCTGGTGGAGAATTGCTTCACAACACTGACGGAGAAGTAAAAATCATTAACGTCTCCGTCAATACGTGTGTGTGTGAGCTCAAATGTATTGACGGAGAAGTATAAACCAGCCTTTAGCCTCTTCAGTTGTCCACTGTGCAGAATCCATTTGCTTTATGCTAAAATGAGCCTTTAATGCTACGTCGTCATGGTATCTAGCCACACGTGCTCACAAATTTGTCGTGTTGTCCAAGTATTTGACTCTGTCCTTGCAGATTTTACAGATTGCATAGCTCCTGTCACAGTCTTTACTACCTTTTTTGTTTGAAATTAAAATGTGTCCACACAGCTTTGAAAGCTGCTGGAGCCGGCTGTATCCTAGGTTCAAGTTGATATGATAGTAACATGTAAAAGAAATGTACCTAAATCATTTAGCTAAATTAATAAAAATAAATAAAAGAGATCAACACAGAAACATCACCTGCAGATAAACGTTGCAGATTCAGGTTTTATCTACTTCCTGTTTTCATCTCTGGTGAATGAGCTGTTCACAACCAAGCTAAGTGCCTCATCATCAGCCTCGTTTAGCACTTCTGAGCTAACTGGACTCAGAACAAAACGTGAAAGGGTGAAGCTGTTAGCTCCAACCTGCTGCTGTTGATGAATAACAAACTTTCTCAGTGAAACTCTGAAAAGCCTTTATTTTTCTTTGAACCAACCCAAGGAAATAAAACTGGTTCAGTTCTGAGCTTCAGTCCTTTAGCTTCATTCATTCTGTTCCTTCAGAAATAAAATATGTGCTATCAGAAAGCTGTGGACTCATTGTGCCTCTGCAAAAAGAGCATTCAGTGGGGAGCTCAGAGTTACCTTCTGTTTTATTTCTTTAGATATGAGTCTGAATAAGGTCAGAGAATAACCTTTGAAGTAGTGCACTATAAACCACACAAGGGCCGACTAAGAGACAGAAAGAATCTGTGTGTGAGCGCGCTGTGACATTTCCTCCAATCCTCTAATTTGAAGGCAATCCACTTTAAAGATGTTGGAGGTGGAGGGACTCCGGTATTTCAGTGTTTTAGAAGAGTTTATCATCTGTTGACCTTCTCAGCCACAAAAGCCACAAACAGAACAGAAAGAAAAGGAGCAGGAAAGAAAAGAGAGCACCCACTGCTTTCATTTGTGCTCAATAAAGATGTTTGTCTGTGTCATGCTGCAGCTCGTGATCAAAGCCAGACGAAGAAACCAGGCTGCATCCTGCACAAACAGCTTTACATCAGCGTTCAGCTAATGAGATTAACTCCACACTGATAGGTTTGTGGTTTCTTACCACCGAGGGAGCGGCTGCAGGGCGCTGGAGTGCAACGAGGATTTGGTTCTTACTGATCGTTTTCAAACTGTTTAAGTGTGGTGTTGTTATCACTGGCCACTGAAAGCAGAAGGGCCTGAGTGTGTGTGTGTGCATGTGTGTGTGTGTGTGTGTGTGTGTGTGTGCGTGCGTGCGTGTGTGTGTGCGTGCGTGCGTGCGTGTGTGTGTGTTAGCAGATTATCTCATGAACCAATCAATAGATGTTATAGAAACTCATAAAGTAATCACTGAATGTACATTTACAGCTGATTACCTGTGTGGATCAATCAATCCAATAATTAATTGACTTCAGCAAACAAAATATGTTTTTAACGGTAAATTTTAGAGACACTGAGCTACTTTTTGGTTTCATGGTATCTGAGAGACATAATACTTACTTGCAAATGAACACAAATCACCTGAATCACCTCCTCAGTAAGTTCTGCAGAAGCTTCTTAATCATCCACTACTTTCTTTTCAACCATTATTTAATCAGGTAGCATCCCATTCACATTCAGAACACATTTTCCAAAAAAGCCCTGAAAGGCAGTTGGGGGTTCAGTATCTTGGGCGGGGATTGAACGCTGGTCTCCCAAACAGTAGACAGCCTCTCTTCCTCTGATCCACGGTCTAATCACATAAACGTACAGGTTCATTTAGAAATGATTTTTAATTTTATGAACAGATTTTATTCCTTCCACATCTCGAAAGTGGAAGCTCAGTTTTGTAATTTAATGTTTTTTGTTGAACAGAATGAAGTTTTGAATTTAGCTGTAGAGATTTATGTCCAGTATATGAAATCTTTATAGAGCAAGTGACCATATTAGATCAGTTGTGTTTTGTGGGGTTTTGAAATCATTTTTGAACATTTAACAAACATTACAGTTTTAAGAAATGCTGTAAAAAAAAAAAGAAATGCTGTAAGGATAAGATAAAAACGTGTGTCAGGGACAGACCTGTTAGGACGATCAACTGTGACGACATCGCAGAAGGACAAGACGATATGAAGGGAGCGGCCTTTGGTAACCATGGCAACCAGACCTACGATGATGCAGGAGGTCCGGAGCAGACATTTGGGAAAGGGGAGTGTAGCTCTGTAGGATTGTTGGTTCCCTGTTGCTCCTGGTTCGATGGTGAAATGTGAGTCTGATTCGTGAACAGGAGGACATTTTTACCAAAGACCTTCTGATCAACTGAGGATTTGTCCTGTTTGTCCAGTTTTCAATGCGATCCATTAAATGTTCCTAACTTTGAGTGAAATCTCCTCATGCCTCCTTTTAGATAGAAGAACATGCCTGACACTGAGCTATGAATTTTGAGTTGCAGCTTTTTTGCTTTAACTAAAGAAAAATTATGTTTAATAGTCCTCAATAAGTCAATTGTGGACATTTTAAATTTAAAAACATTTCAGAGAGCACTTTTTAGAGGTATATATACACATAAAGTCTAAATGGTGAGCCAAACTCCGCTGAGGTTTCTTATATTAAAATACCAGGACTAACTGGAGCCGTGTATTAATCCAGTGTAAACCAGTCCGTCTTTCTGTGCCGGACACACAGCTTAAACTCAATCATGTCTTCTGTTTCAAAGCAAAGCAGAATCCTTAAAGTGTTAAACTTTTCTTTTAAAACCCCTTTCAGCTTCATGAGAAGTTGGCAGGTTCTTCTTGTCTTAGAAACACTTTTATTCTCCGGTTTTCTAATCGAGCCTCAGGGAGCACTGGTCCCTGTCATTGCTGAGAGCCAATGATGTGGATATTTTTTTGGAGTCCTTCCAAAAAGGATTTCTTCCTTTCATTTCTGGGCCTTTTTTCTGTAAGAATGACTCAGCCTTTGTTTGTAGTGTTGACCTCGGAGCAGCTAGTTAAAGCTATCTGCTCTGTCCAGGTTTCCTGCCTCTCTCATTTCATTATTTCCTCAACAGAGCGGCGATGCGCCGAATCTTAAGAGCCAACTTTTCAAACGTCTAATTCTGACTCGTGACTCAGAGTTTTTATTTTGTTTGTGTTATTATTTTCAGAGTAGTATTTGTTTGCATCTGTTCCCTCCAGAGGGAGAGGCGGGAGGGGGTGAGACAGATGTCGCCATGTTGGCTCGAGTTGTTTCCGATCTGCCATCGGCAGCGCAGCAACTTCCATCAATCAGAGCAGGTTGTCATGTCACATAATGTGTACATACAGCGTCCACTCAACTATTCACACAAAGCCATATGTGTGTGCCTCCAAAACCACATTTCATACACACACACACACACACCATGAGAACACACACACAAAGTATGGGGAGTAAATGGGCTGCAGTTGCCATAGAAACAGTTGAGTCCCACAACATCCACAGAGCCTTCAAAGAGAAAAAGGAGTGTTTGTCTCATTTTTCAGATGTGTATGTGTGTGTGGACATAAAGAGCCACACACACTCACGTTCACACACACACACTCACACACACAGACACACAGAGTGAGAGTCAGTGTGTGTTTTTGTGAATGTGCGGTGGATCCCCCTCTGTGATCACAAAGAGCAGCTCTCATCCCTGAGAATCCCATTTCACGGCCGGGCTTAGCAATGCTGCTGTGCTACTGTGTGTGTGCATCAGTGTGAGTGTGTGTTGGTGTGCGTGTATGTGCATGGAAGTAGATGGAGGGGGGATTACTGGACCGCTGCTCACACAGGTTGGGATTATTTAAAAAAAGATGGGAAATTCTTTTAACAAACCTCCAACCACCAGTTGGAGGATCTGAGTCTGAACCCTGTTATGTGTCTGGACTGTGAATTTGTCTTGTTAGGACAAATTTACAGGTGCTTCTGCTGAAATAACTCCTCTAGGATTTTTTCTGATTTTCTGATTTCTCAGTGTACTGAAAATTATCTATAAATCATCCATCTGTCCATCCATCTTTCTGTCTATCCATCCATCTTTTGCAACTTTGAGACCAGGAGGCAACAGCTCCAGCAGATTCTCAGACTTCCATGCATCTGGAGGTCTGTGTTTCTGATCATTCTTTGGATCATTACCTGAAGCTCATGGTGAGAGTTGGAATGTAGATCGAACGGTAAATCAACAGCTTTACTCATAGACTTCAACAATCCTCCCATCAATGTCCCATCCCACTCCTCCATCTCTCAGAACAAAGACCTTGAAATGCCTGAACTCCTTCACCTGGGGCTAAAGCTATTTCACATGAAATAATCCAACTTCAGCTTTCCACCAGTTCTTGGTCTTTTTTTCCCACATGAACCATGGTCTTGTTTGACATCTTCCCTCATTAAAGAAAAAACAGGACTGTACCATTTTTAGGAACTCCTTATTCTAAATCTTGTCTCAGAGCCAGACAACGTTTCGACCAAATCATATGAATTTTAGGTCATGTCCTGAAGATTTGCCAGTAATTGGGATCCATGTGTCCACATTGTCTCCAGTCATGTTGCATCACAACTCTTATCGGGTTTTTTTTTTTTTTTTTTGTAAATGATGCGATTCTTCAGGGTTTGGTTGCATTGGGATTATTCATGCAAGGGACAAACATGGATCCTCTCCTATAGCTGACGAATCTGATGGGAACAATTCTGACAAAATTCAGGAGAATTTCTAAAATCTAAACTCATTCAAAGAAGCTCAAACTAACAAGGTCCAACATGACATTAATGAAGCAGATTCAAAGAAAAATGTTCAGCAAAACAAAAGATGTAAATTTTATTAAGGTGCAACAGAACCAACATACCAAAATAAAAGCATGACTAATGCTGGTTATTGTGCAGAAAATGCAGACCAACAAAACTAAAGATATCACACAACAAATAAAACTAAACAAACCAGAGAGTCAAGATCAAAAATACAAACTAAACGATAACAGAGACCTGTCAGGGACTGATTCCTTACTGCTTCACAAAAGCAAACTCTAATGAACATGTTGCTTTCTTAAAGAGGCATAATTTAAAATCATTGGAGCCTGAAATGTCTCAAAAGCCTCTTTTCTCTAACATCATTTAACTCTTTTTAAACTGAACTAGATGATTAAAAGAAACAAAAGATCATTTCTAACCACTCTTAGGAATAAATCTGATCAACTGAATTCATCCTAACCTGACCTAATGTGTCTTCATCCTGATACCACCATCAGGATCAGCTTTCATTTTTTTGATTCTCTGATGACGTCTGTAGCCTTATCCACCATGCATGAAAGCCCCGCCCACAACAACAAACCTCCTTACATCTGACCTGAATCACCTCAGAGTCTTTGGGCAGTTGATGAGTCCTGTTTAGTTGGACAGTGATGAGCGTTCTGCAGCTTGTTCCTGAGGAGGATCAGATGATTTGGTATCAGTAGCTGTGTGGGTGTTATCTCCACATCGTGTTGTTATTAGGGAATAACAACACATCATGACACGCTGTTGGATTCTGCTTTTAATTTGCTGATCAAGGAACACTCACATGATGAAATATGGAAATGAACTCCAGCATAAGTGTGTGTGTGTGTGTGTGTGCGTGCGTGCGTGCGTGCGTGCGAGCGTGCGTGCGAGCGTGCGTGCGTGTGTGTGTGTGTTCAAAGTTAACAGAGACCTGATAGAGCAGATGGATGTGTATTGTAGCTCTCTGAACCACAGCAGGTTAGACAGATGCTTCCAGCATCATTTCACTTTTTACTCATTTGGAAAATTTAAAGTGTGACTTGTGTTTTTAATGCTTTTTTTTTTACATTGCTTTTTTGAAAATTCTATTTTATTTTATTTTGGTCACCTAAGAAATCAAACTAACCTTAAAGGACTAAACCTCCGTCAAATAAAAGTTCTGAAACAAAAATAAAAATGAATCAAGTGTAGTAAATAGTTTAGAGACTAGCCATCAGAATGTCTTCCTGTTTCTAGAGACTCTGCCCACATTGAGTGATGTCATCAGTGGGTTTGGTCCTGACTGTAGATAATTAACAGTCAAACACCATTTCAAAATCACCAGAGTGTTCTTTCAACGTTTGGGGAGTTTCCTAGAACCATGTTGAGGTTTTGTTCTGTCATTTAGTTCTGACTTTAGTCTTCAGTCAGTGTTCATCACCAGACTGAGGAGGATGTTTTGGTTCCATTCTTTATTCAGGTCTGTGTTCTGAGACTAAACTGTTAGTGAGTCCCCTCCTTGACTGAGGTGGAGCCCAATCCTACAGCTGGATCAGCTTTAGGAGACGATCCGGTCCAGGTGGACTGTCCTGAGACCTTCTTCAGAAATGCAATGGAAAGAGGTTGTTTTGGGATTAAGTTCAATTTTATAACAAAGAAAGACTTTGTTATTATTGACCATCAATCTGAACCTTCATTAGAACATTTTATAACTTTTGCAAACTGACATCACAAGAACTCTGACAAATATTATTTGTGTCATTTGATTAACTTTTGTTGTGTAAAGGTTTAGATTTATGAAAGTATCAACTAAAGTTCTGAACCGAGACTAAATGCATTCAAAACCAACTAAAAAGCAGAAATACTCATATTTTCTCTCATATACCTGCAGGATTACTGTTGAAACATTTGGCTACATCATTGTTTGACATTAAATTAATTATCTTTTTGTCTCAGAACATCTTCAAACCATTTAACTTTTCACTGATGTGATTTATTTATGATTAAATCCTTCAAAAGGAATTTTTAGTATCAAAAACCTCTGACTCTGAGAGGTCACTTGAACAAATAAGAAGCAGCTGCACACGGCCACAAGATCTCCTTCTGGTTTGTGTTTTCTCTGGAAACCCTGCAGCCTCCTCCTCCATCTCACCAGGGATGTTATTTATATCGTAGTGTTAGTGTATGTGTTAGCATATGGCTAATGCTGAGACACCGCTGTGAGGGTCCTGACCAGAGACTGAAAGGGAACTTTGATCCAGTAGAGATCCATTAGCGTGAGTTCGTTCTGATCAGTTTAAAGTCATTCATCAATCGACCAGCCGAGTGTCGCCTCTGCTCAACACCTCGCCGTCTCGTTTCCTCCCTTTTGTTTTGGTAGAAGTGTTGTGGTTTCAGTCGATGGCTCTCAGGTGGTCACCACCTCAGGTCCTGGATCAATGTGTCTCACAGCAGTCACTTACAGGGATGTGAGCTCCTAAAACCCAGATAACATGTAACCAAGCATCACATGGGTGGACTTTAGTTAAGGTGGTACAAAAACACAGGAACGCAATCAAAGTTTAAAATGTATGCTTTCAGATAATTATATGTTTAATACTATTAGAATTAGTGAACTAAGGGGTCACATATGACAGCATATTAGAGTCACTTAATTAAAGTTAAAGTGGGTCAAACCATCACATAGTGATGCCTTTAGAGTCACAGTTTTCACCTATAAACACTGTTCGTGGTGCTGTTTATAAAATATTTTAATTTTACCAGCTGGTGTTTGTGGATCCTGGTTGTGTCTTACTCTCATTCTTAGAGGTGATTAACAAATACAGATCAAAAATCAATTAAAGTGCGTTCACAAGCAGTGATTGTTTTTTAAAAACCAAACTAGTGATAGTAGGACGTCTGTTTGCAGAAATAATGAGACAATCTCTGTGATCCGTGACTGTCTCCCTGCTCTGTGATCCTCTGTAGAAACGCACATGATCTGATTTCATAGTCTGCAAATCTGCACTGTAAAAAAATATCAGACTGAGATTTGGTATCAGAACATACAAAGTCCTAAATGGCTTCATAAGGACAACAATTTTCAAAAAGCAGCTAGAACTGTCCCCACATGTTGTTAGGTATGATCACAGATTTAAACTGTGTTGTGCTGTAACTCCTCTGGTGTTTGCTCCTGCATCTTTTAACTCTCTAAGCAGAAAACTGTTGGCGACAAATTGTGAACGTATGGATTGTAGTGGAGTTTCCAAAAACATTTGAGGTCTCTAAATATTTATGAGGGATCTTGTTTTTCTTCCGTAAATCTCAGGGCCTTTTCTCATTGTTTTGTACACATTTTGTACAACTAGTTCTGGAAACCTGAAAATACGAAACAATTTTGGAAAGGGTTGAAGTCAAAACAGAAAAAACACAAAGAGGCTGGCCTTTTGACCTCCTCTTAGAGGAGGATAACTTCTGAAGAAATTAAACATAATTAGGACTAAAAGAAAAGCTGTGCAACTGCCATTTTAATATGACCAATTTAATAGTGGTTTTATCAAAGTCAGCCTCAGTCTGATTTATAGGTCATGCTAGAAATGTTTGTTGTTCATCGTTTTGACTGACAGGGTCAAAGTCTCGTCCCCAATAGCTAAACAATGGCATTAACTTCTCTACATCCTCATGCAGCTCATTTACACTTGAAGATTGTTGTAAAGTTGTTTTCCTGCTGATTAAACCAAGATATTAAAAAATAAGATTTGTAATTCAGTAAATAAAAGTTGAAGATTTCCACTCTGCTTAAATGTAAAGTGATCTCTCAGAGGATCATGGACCTGGTCTGGTTTACGACCCTCAAACTGTTAAAACACGTGTGCGTTTTAATGTCAGCTGCCTGCTATTGGCTGAATGTGCTGAACTCCTCTGTCACTCAATGAACTGTGCAGAAAAAAGATGAGCAAGTGGCAACTTTACAGAAAAAACAAGCTAAAGATTGACCAAAAAATCTGCACAGTAGCTAAAGTGGTACAGCAAAGTTTGAGAAGCAGCAAATATGTCGACAGTCTGCAGTTCAGTTTCTGTCAGAGGCCGAGCTGACACACTCCCACACACATCTGCACTGCGTCTGTTGCTCTTGTCCATGCTGTTGGTATTTTTGCACCAGTGTACATGTATGCTCAGGAATCAGCCTCTGTGGACCAGTAGAAGCTCCTGAGTTTTAACATAAACGGGTGGAATGTTATCCTTGGATTTCAGAAGAAATATTCACTTGAACTAATTCATGAACTTCGATGATCCAGTTTAAGACTTTAAACCCTCATTATGAAAAACCAAACTGAAGGTTTTCTGCTCAAATCTTAGGCCCGTTCTCAGGATGTCAAAGACCTCAGCTCTGCCTGAAGATCTGGAGCAAAGTTCCCTACATTAGTGTGACCCTACGACTTAATTAAGAGACAATATATCTTGTTAAAAAGCATTCATAATGATTGTTCCATCCAGGAGGTATGTTCCTTTGCACTCACCTGATGTACTTGTTATTTTGTTTGTTTAAAAAAAAACTAGCATGCAGATAATTTAAAAAATATCATGGGGCAAAAGAAAATAGGTCCTAAAGGGCAAACTAAAGGATTGTTTCCTGGTTTTGCTTTTTTCAAACCAACCTTTAAAACAATCTGACCATAAAATAGATGTTGAACTGTTTCATGCTTTAATGGTGTTTTATTTAGTTTTGCTGGAACACTAAATAGATTTTTAGGTCCTTTTGAAGCACTTCTTTGAAGAAGTTTTAAATAATTCCCATCTCATTATAGAAATCTTCCTAAACTTCCTGGGTGCTCATTTATAAAACCTGCTTACGCACAAAATGGGCCAAAAAGTTGCGTAGGTCACTTTTTACGCAAAATTTGGGATTTATAAAAGAAAACGTAACGGAAAAATGTGCGCAACTCTAAGCAAACTTTAGACCTTGCGTAAGCACATGTTGGAGAGGTGAAACCTGTCAGAGCAGCTGGTGACATGAAAAATGTTGAATTTACGACACAATTTAAGACTTGTAGACCCTCACACACACAGAACCAACAATCCCGTCTCTAAAAAGAATAAAAATTAAATTTTGAATGAAAATATGTCGCATTTTAGAAAAATATCCCATTATGTTCATCCAGTCGTCTTCAGATTATATCACAAACTGCACTTATTGGTGCATTAATTGTGATTTTTGTGATTTCTGAGACTTAGGAATCCTGCAGGGACACTTGTGCGTAATGCGCTGGATGCGCTGCAGCTCAGCCAGCAGGCAGACTCCGGATGAATGGGAGAGAGTTTTTAGAGATTTCTAGATAATGACTGGACGATCGATCAGCTGATAGATTCATTAGAGCATCCTATGGATCAACTGGGTCCAGTATTAGATCAACAGAACCATCAGAACCAGTAAAACCCGGTGTCACCGGCCGTTCTCTGGTTTCAACCAGCGATTATTTTATCCAGCAGGTTGACTGTTTAATAGGATGAACAACATGACGTGTCTTCCCCTTTGGATTAAATTAAATGTTGTCATTAAACGTTTCTCTTAGATCTTCACGATCTCTCTGTCAGACTGACAGCAGACGCGCTGCAGCGAGACGTCTCTCGGAGCACTTCCGTGTTCGTAATTCGTCACATTTCACCACCTAATAAAACATTTTTCCGTCCATCCACTTCACCACAAGGACCTCGAGTTTCAGCCTCTGTAAAATTACACTTCCTAAACTTCTCTGTTGTGACGATTTACTGTTAAAAGCCAGAAACCCACCGGCTTATGCATATGCAATTATTCATGAGGTACTTAGCATTGACCGTATATGGCAGAATGTGGGTGTGTAGGAGGAGGGTTCTGACCCAGAAACAGCTGAGCACAGTTCTAGGTATGACATCGATTTATAAAGCAGAATTGCGTGGATCTGTGCATCCGCAGGGTTTTATAAATCGGAAATGGAATTTGCGTACCTGAAATTTTTTGGCTGAGCTTAAGCAAGTTTTAGTAAGGATTCTACGCAAAGTTTTATAAATGAGCACCCTGCTGAGTTGGTTCATCAGGTCAGAGTGACAAATAAACTGAGGATTGTTGTTTTTGCAGATGACACAACCATTTTTGCCATTCTGGGGAAGAACTAAAGCAGCTCTTGGAGGTTGTCGTAAAAGAAATGAAAATATATATAAACACTCAAATGTATTCAAAACCAGTTATTTGGAATTTGAATGGATATGAATGTGTAACTGGAAGTTGATAAGGTGTTAATTCATAGGCGATTGTACAGGATAATAAAACCTCAAGGTTGTGTATTGACTGTTTTTGACAGAAAAATCAGAGATCAGGTGATTTTGTTCAAACTAAATGTAGAAAGACTAAAACAATGTTCTGATTTTACCGACCAAACTTTAAAAGAAGCTGTGGGTTGTATTTATGATATAAAACAAAAGACTTTCATCTAAACAGCAAGATGCAGATCTCTTTATATGGTGTGCGCTCTTGAATTTTCATCTCCCATGGTGCATTGCTCCCACTGAGACAAACAAACACTCAGTTTAATGTGGCGTACCAAAGTTCTGAACTTGTAAAGTTGCTCCGGATCCCCCGCTGTGCTGAAATTCCTCATTGTGGGCGACGAGTTGAAAACAAGGATGTTAAATATAATTTCGGAACTTATTTTTAATCCTGACCAGTTCTGTTTTTAACAAAGGGTGTGAACTGGTAGCAGAACTCCTCTGATTTGTTTAGAAAAGCTCCAGGCAGTTTTTAGAGGAGTTCATTACGAGTGTGACAGACGTTAAACCAGCGGCTGCTCCAGTGGAAGGTTTTATCTGAACAGGATGGAGACTTTTTCTCTTTCCCAAGCTGTTCCTCCCCATCCTCAACCACCTCCCCCTTAACTCCTCTGGGCCAATTTTCACATGCAGCAGGGAACGAAAGCAATGAGTCTCCTCACAGCAAGGTGTGATGCCCAGCGGGGCGAGGATGATGAAGGCTGGAGAGAGAAAAGAGACAACACTTCACTGTTTGGCAAACTGAAGACAGGACGAGCTTCAGAAACCTTCTGCTTGTTTTTGTCAGACGGGAGCTGAAACAAACGTTCATTCTTCTGCTCCCTTCTGCAGTCACAGGTCATTATCTGGCTCTGTCTTCTTCTGAAAGTCAATAAACGGTTTATTTCAGCGAGGACTTGAGTCGACAATTAAAGCATCTCAAAAACAACAAAATGACTTTTTTAGATTAAAAGGAATCTAAGAATATAAACAGTTTAACTATATTCAAATGTTAGATATTAGAAGAAAAATAATTAAAGTAATAACAATAATAAATAATAAAAGAAAAATATTAGAAGAATAATTAGTGACAGGTGAGGTTAAAGGTGACAGCTAGGTAGTCGTAATGATTAGAAACAAGAGGGAGCATGTGTAACCTGACCCAAAAAACAACGACTGGTAATGGTAAAAAGTGTTTTTCATTCCTTAAAAATATTAAATTTACAAAATGAAAGACTACTTTGGGCATCTTTTTTGAGCCTCACCTCGCCTTCTTCCGCTTATCCGGGTCCGGGTCGGGGGGGCAGCATTCCAAGTCGGCCAGCCCAGGCCACCTTCTCCTCAGCTGGGACGCCCAGGCGTTCCCAGGCCAAACTGAAGATGTATTTCCTCCAGCTTGTCCTGGGTCGACTTGTGTAGTATTTTTTAAAGATTTGTTTATATGTTTATAAGTTTATATGTTTTGATTTACAGCTTTAAAAAGCATTTGTAATTTTTTACATTATTCCAATGAAATACATACATTTGCATAAATGTAGCTTTTATGCTATAAGAACATAAAAAATGTGAAAAATATCCCGTTATGTTCATTTAGAACCTGTGATTAATTAGTGAGTTAACTATAAACAAAGTCCTAGTTGTTATATTATTACAAAATGAAAACAAATACATTAATATATAATTAATTAATATAATAATAATATTGGCTAATATATTAATATTAGCCAATAAATGCTTAAATAATTATAAACTAGATATTTTTTAATATCATTATTTGACAATTAGGCGTTAAATAGTTAATATCATCAATATGTTTTATATAAGCTATTTTAGGTTAATGTGTGTGAATGATCTTTATTGATCTCTGATTGGTAAATTTATCTGAAAACATGAGTCAGATGTGAGCAGGACCCCTCAACCAGCTGGTGATGACAACGTTTATGGTTGAAAAGTGAGACTGGTTCCCAGGCAGCCCTTCTGACCCACTGCCTGATAATCAAAACACACAAACCTCAGGAGGATTAGAAACAATGAACTCAAGATTCCTTATAATCGGACCTCTTCATATTGAAGCAGAAACGTCCGTCGTCATGTAAACTAAACAAAGAGAAACTTTTAAGGCGGTGCTAGTCTAAACACTCTCAGCAGCTGTTCTTCAGTCTGCTCCTGGTTCTGAAAGGGTTCTAAACATAGTAAATATTTGGTATCAAATTACAGCATGACTACATTATACCATAGAAAGCACAAGTCAACCATAGCGATCAGGAGCTGATTGACAGCTTATAGATTTGATCAATAAAAAAAGACCCGATCTGGACCCTGAGATCAGATTTGGACATTTCTAGGAAAAACACTGAATGAATCTATTACAGTAGTTTGTTGTCTTTTGCATCATTTTAATCATTTGCTTTCTTTAATTTGTCCATTAGTCAAATAAAGCATCCTCTAGCTTCTTACCTGCTGGTTCCGTCACCAACAGCTTCTTTTTAACACTGAACTTTTTGAAGGTCTGCGTCACAATCAGAATTTAAAGGTTAGGAAGGACTCTGAGGATTTAAGACATTTATTTATCTGCTTTTTTTTCTTTTTTTTTTTTTTTGCTTCGGTCACTTATTTTTCACCAAACTGCAGAATGAAACTGGAGATGAAACTGTTTTAGGGTTAAACTGAAATTCTGCCATTGTGTGCAGTTTAGTGTGTTTAGAAACAAAAAGCTTTTCTGTTCAGCACTCACACACACACACACACACAGCAGGTTGTATCTCTGCTTGTTTTCAGCATCGATCGCAGAGATCGACCTGCTGAGCTCAAAGTCCAGTCAGTAAGCAGTCAGTAAGTGAGTGACCGCTGCATTGATCCTCTGCCTCTGTAACTGATTAAAAGCCAGACACGACTGTTTCCTGCCTGGTTATTTAACAACACATTGCTTTCCTGCTCAAACTGCTCTTCATTCGTTGTTTCTATCATTTGTTTCTGGTTTTTTATTGTTTCTTTGTTCTCAGACGCTGAGGGGCGTTCTGAGCGCAGTAGGCCGCTGGTTTGATCCCCGCTGCAGGTCGTCTTTCAGCGAAGCGCTCGGACGTTAAAAGAACCAGCGGTCGATTTCTCGCTGTGTGGCTGCACTTGATCGACAGGCTGATAAAAGCAGCTGATTGGCTGAGAGATCTGATCATAGATTTAAACGAAGAGGGATGTTTGGGCTCAGTTTGCATAACTCTGAGATTTATTAGATGTTTCCTGACGGAGTTGTGGGATGATGACGACATCAACAATGTGTGTGACCTCTCCTTGAACACAAATTGGAGCTCGTTCAATTACACTAAACTCAGCATTCATAACGTTCTCAGCCTTTAATGGGAAAAGAAAGTCGTCTGTTTTCTCATCAAGTGGAGTGTTTGAGTAGAAAGCAGCCTGGAGCGATGAAAACACATCAGATGAAGTAGTTCACACATATGGTTTTTTCTTCTTCTTTTGCCATAATGGTAAAATACTAGCACGCTTTAAAATGACTGATGTGTCTGTGGACTTGTAATGATAAACTCTCCGCCTGGCGAGAATAAATGAACAGAAAGGGAGGCGGTGGAGTGCTGCTTCTTGTTTATTTCTCTTTATTTTTATCAGTGCAGGGCTTCAGAGCTGCATGTTTTCACGGTGAAGTGGTAATTTCTTCTGGCGGAAGCTGATTTTTTTCCCACCTTTGCTCGCTCTTCCTCCCACTCGGCACTCGGCTCTGCTGTTTTCTTAAAAGCTGTTTTCTCATGGCTTTAGTTGGCGAGGGCGAATGTACAAAGACCCCGGAAAATCCCATAAACCCCTCCTCTTTGAAATCCTTTAACCAGTGCACGCTGTATAACATGAACATCAGAGAGGCGGCGGTGAAGTCGACACGGTCCGGGATGAGTGAGACACCAGTTATTCTGAAAGATTTCACTCAATCTTTAAAGTTTGTCATGAATAATCCTTTTATTCTGCAGGTGTATCACATTTATGATTTATCGTTCTGGTTTCTTTAGAAGAGAAAGGTTTCAGTGGTTGGACAAGATGGTCACATTTTGCAGAAAAGATTCCGATTTTTGGAGCTCTTTTAAAATTTTGAATGTTTGGAAAGTTCTTTGAACAAAGGTTGGAGCTTTAATTCTAATTAAGTTTTTAGAACAAATTTTGGAAAATTTCAATGCCAAAACCCAACATCAACATCAACTTCCTATATTAGTCCATCCATCCATCTTCTGAAGCCCTTCATCCTCCAGTGAGGGTCACAGGAACCTGACATCTGTGTCCAGCAGTCACAGGGCAACTGGACAGGTTGCCAGTCCATCACAGCTTTTATAAATGTAGCCTCACCAAATAGGCTACATCCTCTGACCTTTGACCTCTGCTGACCATCACAACAATAATCCATCTTTTTCCCAATAACTTGGAATACAATCACTCTTGGATTATGTTTTAACCTGAATCAAGATCCCTACAGGTGTCCTACTGTCCACTTTCAAGTGTCCATCTCCCAGATGACCTTAACTGGACACTAACTGGTCTAATAAAACACTCTCTGTAAAGAAGTCTTTTCTGTAACACCACAGACTGGTGTTCCAGCTGTAATCTCTTGTTTACAGAACATTCTCTTGTAGTGTTTCTGCTCAGGGTCACCCACACACTCACACTCAAAGTGTTATAATGCTTCTCTGCTATGTCATGCATTTCTACCATTATAATGTGAGTCTTAAGGGGTGGAAGTCATGTGACTTGGTAACTCCCTCACAGTTCCTTGTCCAATCACAGCTCCACTAACTCAGTTCTGATTAGTACACTTAACATCTTCTGATTGGTTAAATTTAAGATAACTTGTCTCAAAACTAATACTCAGTTCCGGTACAAGTCAGTCTTGTCTTGTCTTGACAGTCTTGTCGAGTCTTCATACAGTCTCAGTCTTGGTCTGAGCTACAGCCTGAATGCAGTTGGAGCTGCTATGCTGCTATCTTAGCTGAACCCTTATCAGCTTTGAACAAGGCCTCTCAGCCTCTCCCTCACCATGGGAAGATCAGAAATGAGTTCATCATGCCTGCTGAAATGCCTCCCTTGCTGACCGGGACGTATCCACGGACTGTCCGGCGAGGTCCTCGGCGGCCACGCCTTCCAGGACCACCACTCCGAGTCTGGGGACTCCAGCCTCAGCTCGTGGAGAAACCAACGCCTGCCAGATCTAGGAGCGTCCACCTTTCAGTGAGCGAACACCACTTTCTGATCGAGAGGTTTGCTTTGATAAAGCTTAATTCTTCCAAACTAAATTAAGCCAAACCAAATTCCAAACTCAGATTAGCCTAAATTGACTCTTAAAGTCACAACTAGGTTAACTAAATTAACTAATTTCCCTAGTCATTAAAACATATGCTACGGTCCGTTAAAACTCACAATTAACTATCTTTAACATCCTCAACATGTTTAAGAATATTAATTGTGTTCACATCAAACTTTCAAACTGTCTTATCTGTCTGTGTTCTTAGGTTTTTCAAATTAAATGGTTGTTCAATCTTTATCTGCCTCAGCTTCACGTTATTAATACGGTATTTCAATTCACTGTACTCTTTCAAAGAACCTAGATAATTCCTGTAAACACTGAATATAAGTGATAGTATTGGAGATATTTTCTCCATATAAAACTTCCAAAACTTATTAGTGAATTTACAGAGGGTGTAGTTAAAATAACAAATAGTTATTTCAAAACGCTACATAATGGCGGAGCCAGCCAGGTTTTAAACTGTAATGGCATTGCCAACCAGTTTTAAGTACAAAATTAATACCTAAAAAATATATTAATAACTATAAGCTGTTTAATGACTGAACTCCATTTTCCCTGCCAAGAAGCACACACAGTCCTTGCTGATAAGATAAGCATTGCCACCTCATCACTGAAGCCAAGTCTGATACTTGTTAAGCTGTTTCACCTCATGTCTGTTTCCACAGTTAAATGTCTGTTGTGTAACTTGTGTATGCTTGGTGACAAAGTTTTCCGACGTGGAGACAATAAAATTCCGGCTAAGTTCTAAGCTGTTTATCAGACGGTTTACACGACGTCCAAGAACGCGTGGCCTAAATCCGACGTCCAGAGACAAACCAGGTAGAGACCTGTTGTCCTTCGTCAAAAATCTCGTGCGTTTTCACGACGAGTTTAGGTAGCATCGGCTGAGTACGTCCCCCGAGCTAACCGCTAAATAGGTAAATATCCGCTGATTCCGCTAAA
>SSNR01000491.1:185237-249289 GCA_006937965.1 Callopanchax toddi | reverse complement strand
TTCCGGCTAAGTTCTAAGCTGTTTATCAGACGGTTAACACGACGTCCAAGAACGCGTGGCCTAAATCCGACGTCCAGAGACAAACCAGGTAGAGACCTGTTGTCCTTCGTCAAAAATCTCGTGCGTTTTCACGACGAGTTTAGGTAGCATCGGCTGAGTACGTCCCCCGAGCTAACCGCTAAATAGGTAAATATCCGCTGATTCCACTAAACAACGCCGCTGTTATTCGTCTTCCATCGCCTCGTTTAACTCTTTGTCTCAGAGACACATCACTTCATTCCATTTGTTGAGCTTAACTCTTTCTTTCTCCTTCAGTGAATTATCTTCATCAGAATAAACAATGTCTGAACAAAAACAGATAAAAGAGGGTAGACGCCTCACCACAGGTGAAATTGCCGACTTTTTAGTAAAAATGGAAAAGTTTGTACCTGAACCAAGGTACCCAAAAAAGCTATCTGCTTATTTCAGGAAATTTGACAGGCTCATGGAAGACTACCCTGACACATGTTTAGAGGACAAGATCTTTCTTCTTGAAATGACCTCAGACATGATGGTGGGTATGTTTATTGACCGTCAGTCACCACACACGAAGAGTGACTTTGACAGGCTACGTAGAGCTATCGCCAAATATTTCTACCTTGATGAGGAAGCTGCAGGCCTCCCGGCTGTGAGGCCCGAGCAGTCTCCTCCTCAGACTACTGCCACAGCGAGTGCAGAAAAGACAGTCAACCCCAAGGTGACTCCAGTCTGCCCACCTCCGCGGTTGGTGCTGGAACCCCCAGCATATAGAGTTACTGTGTCTAATGGTCCGACCACTGTTTCACCTTCAATTTCTCAACTGCAGGAGATGGCAGAGCGATTCAAAAAGGACTTGCCAGATCCTAATGATCCTCGATGTATTCGTAGGTTTCTCATTCTGGTCGACACCCAAAGCCTTGTAAGCTGGAGAAAGGCCAGTATCGTTCGACGCGCTGCGAGTGGTTCGTTGAAGACGGTCATAGACTCTCTGCGATGGAGAATTGTAGAAGACTTTGACCTACTACGTCAAGCCATCTTAGATCATTTTCCAATGCCTGATCCTACAGATGCCAGTCCATCTACTGCATCTGATCCACCAACCTCAGTTTCCATCACTGAGAGAAGGTGGGTCACAACACAACCTGATCCTCCTCTAACAACATCTGACCTTCCAGTGTCAAGCACAGACCCTCCAGAGGTCAACGCTGACGCTCCTGAGCCCAACATCTCTCTGCCTCCCCCAGAGTCGGGCAGTTCTCCGGCGTCCGGCACAGAGCCCGTCCCGCTCCCCGCGGAACCGGCCAGCCCTCAGGCGCCCCAGACTGAACCCCCTCTCTTAACAGCAGAACCCGAGGTGCTCCCACTCAGTCCACAGGTTTCCCTTCTGCTCCCCGCAGAACCGGTCAGCCC
Organism: Callopanchax toddi; assembly: GCA_006937965.1. Lineage (NCBI taxonomy): Eukaryota > Metazoa > Chordata > Actinopteri > Cyprinodontiformes > Nothobranchiidae > Callopanchax > Callopanchax toddi. Next base: position 247,861 of record SSNR01000491.1, on the reverse strand, counting down.
TACTGGACCTCAAGGTGAGCCTCCTCCTCCTCTTCAGGTAGAACAGGTCAACTCTACTCGGTCAACAGTAGAACCAGAGGGAGTCCCACTCAGTCCTCAGGTGCCCCGAGCTGAACTCGTTCTGCTCCCCGCAGAACCAGACAGCCCTACGGCACCTCACACTGAGCCTCCTCCTACTGGACCTCAAGGTAAACCTCCTCTTCCCCCGGAAGTGCAGGTTAAGACTCCTCTGTCACAGACAGAACTCACTACTCTTCTTTGCAGTCCTCCTGCAATTAAGAACAGACTCAAGGCGACCCTCTCAGGTGTGACCTCTTCTCACACACCCCTGGTGGTTCCTCCAAAGGGATCTCAACCACTCTTTCATCCTTCATCATCCAGTCTCCGCCTCCCGAGCGTTCGATACGTCGGCCCGGCGATGCTTTTGATGTTAACGGTGTGTGCAGTCGTCGCCTCCGACGCGACTACTTTGTCTCCCAGACTCACCTTTGACCCTGGTCCTATAAAAACGACCTTTCTCAAAGATCAGTCTTACCCGGTTATGACAATCTCTAACCTATGGAGAACTAACAACGACCTCATCCTCCACGCAAAGGGGGGTGACGTTTCTCTAAGACTCTTTTTCACTTTGACTAATGAGTCTCTGTGTTCTCTGACTCCTAACACCAGCTGTCTCCCTTTTCTGTTTGATTGGCGTGAATGTGTGTCCATGTTTTTGCCTCCTTTAACCATGTGTTATTAACCATGTGTTATTAACCATGTGTTTTATTGACAAACAGACTTGGTCGAGCTGTTGACGTCGCCTGCTGTACTCCAGTCAGCTGTGCGTCCATCCTGGTAAACACTAAGCCAGAGTTCCTTTATTTTCCAGCCTAATGCTGTATTCATTTAGTAAAATTACTTTATGTTTAAATCAAACTTAATGTTTAATTTACTACTATTTTCACAGTTATTTTAATAATAATTACTGTAAAGGTGAGCCAAGTCAATTTAAATTTATTTCCCTCAAATCAAATTTAGGGATCTAAAATATACTTTAGGCCATTTAAAACAAAATGTCCTCTAAAACTTTAGATTTCAGATCTATCATGACTGATTTCACTATTTCCAAAACTCAATTTTTGGTTATCAAAATCTCAATCCTTAGTTTACTAAGTTATTTCCAAAACTTTAAATAGTTTAAACTTAGTTTAAAATATGACGTAATGTCTTTCCAAAATCACTTTCAAAGTGTCACTCCTAGAGTAACCTCATGGGGGTGAAGTCAATCTCTTCAGAGTTTTATACAAATAATAGAGCTCTTAAATCATTTAAATAGGTTAAATCCTTAATTAAATGTAATGGCATGACACATAGCCTTATTTTAAAATTAGATTAATTTAATTTTTCTAGTTTGTTTTAACCAAATCTGCCTACATTCACACATGTTGAATGCCCTCCATCAGATCGTGGTTGTTTTGCTGTGCTGTGCCTCTGCTCTACTCTTCTGTCCAGCGACCGGACGTCCAAGGTCCCAACTGGTCTCGTCTGCGACTCATCTGCCGACGCTGCTCTGGGTTGGAGATCTTCATCAATGACGCCTCCGCTGCTGCCTACTCCTTCACAAACTGCCCCACTCCTCAGTCTCCTGGCATCGTTTGGATCGGTGCCCTACTCCTGATTCTGTTCTGTTGTGGGATGCTCAAAATTCCTGAAGGTCATCGACACAGGTGCCCCTGTGTCTGGTAATCTCTAAACTCAAGCTCTGATTCATTTTTGATTGACTCTGTCCATTGGAAAGGTACCACAATCCTTTCTTCCCTTTCGGGTCAAGATGATCAATGATGTCCTCCGTCATCGGATTTGGTATGTCAAGGCAACGACCTTCTGCTAGGCGTCCTTGACCTTGAAATAAAGGGGGGATGTGTAGCCTCACCAAATAGGCTACATCCTCTGACCTTTGACCTCTGCTGACCATCACAACAATAATCCATCTTTTTCCCAATAACTTGGAATACAATCACTCTTGGATTATGTTTTAACCTGAATCAAGATCCCTACAGGTGTCCTACTGTCCACTTTCAAGTGTCCATCTCCCAGATGACCTTAACTGGACACTAACTGGTCTAATAAAACACTCTCTGTAAAGAAGTCTTTTCTGTAACACCACAGACTGGTGTTCCAGCTGTAATCTCTTGTTTACAGAACATTCTCTTGTAGTGTTTCTGCTCAGGGTCACCCACACACTCACACTCAAAGTGTTATAATGCTTCTCTGCTATGTCATGCATTTCTACCATTATAATGTGAGTCTTAAGGGGTGGAAGTCATGTGACTTGGTAACTCCCTCACAGTTCCTTGTCCAATCACAGCTCCACTAACTCAGTTCTGATTAGTACACTTAACATCTTCTGATTGGTTAAATTTAAGATAACTTGTCTCAAAACTAATACTCAGTTCCGGTACAAGTCAGTCTTGTCTTGTCTTGACAGTCTTGTCGAGTCTTCATACAGTCTCAGTCTTGGTCTGAGCTACAGCCTGAATGCAGCCGGAGCTGCTATGCTGCTATCTTAGCTGAACCCTTATCAGCTTTGAACAAGGCCTCTCAGCCTCTCCCTCACCATGGGAAGATCAGAAATGAGTTCATCATGCCTGCTGAAATGCCTCCCTTGCTGACCGGGACGTATCCACGGACTGTCCGGCGAGGTCCTCGGCGGCCACGCCTTCCAGGACCACCACTCCGAGTCTGGGGACTCCAGCCTCAGCTCGTGGAGAAACCAACGCCTGCCAGATCCAGGAGCGTCCATCTTTCAGTGAGCGAACACCACTTTCTGATTGAGAGGTTTGCTTTGATAAAGCTTAATTCTTCCAAACTAAATTAAGCCAAACCAAATTCCAAACTCAGATTAGCCTAAATTGACTCTTAAAGTCACAACTAGGTTAACTAAATTAACTAACTTTCCTAGTCATTAAAACATATGCTACGGTCCGTTAAAACTCACAATTAAACTATCTATAACATCCTCAACATGTTTAAGAATATTAATTGTGTTTACATCAAACTTTCAAACTGTCTTATCTGTCTGTGTTCTTAGGTTTTTCAAATTAAATGGTTGTTCAATCCTTATCTGGTCTCAGTTCACGTTATTAATAAGGTATTTCAATTCACTGTACTCTTTCAAAGAACCTAGATAATTCCTGTAAACACTAAATATAAGTGATAGTATTGGAGATATTTTCTCCATATAAAACTTCCAAAACTTATTAGTGAATTTACAGAGGGTGTAGTTAAAATAACTAAATAGTTATTTCAAAACGCTACATAAATCTCTATAGGAATCTGTAAAAATCTAATACAAAATGAAAGTAATCATTTATTTATATAGACCCCTTTAAACCAACTGATGAAGTGTGGTGCTTTTAACAAAATTCATACAGTTCATCAACACAAAAAATAAAGAAAAGGCCAACTAGTAAACATGTTTTTATCATTGCTAACTTTAACAAGTAGTTGTTAATCTGTTTGCCTCTAAACACATAATGACAACGTTTCGAATGGTGGTGCCATGTGGTTTGACTGAAACTTACAGTTAAGTATTATCGGTACAGCTGCCAACATTCTGATGCATAATCTGTTTGAGAAATAAAAATATCTGAATCATTGTTCTCTTCTGTTTATGCAGGAGCAGCAGGCCAGGGTTTATAGGTCAGCCTGGAGGAGGTGTCCTGACCAGATACACCTCAGCTGGCTCCTCTCAAAAATGGAGAAGCAGAGACTTCATTTTGATTCTCTCTCAGATGATCACGCTCATCATCACATCCCTAAACCGGAGCCTCAGAGGAAACTCATTTTCAACACCTAGATTTGCTATCATAGTCAGTTGGTGATTATTCAAAGCCCCTGATCAAAGTTGAAACATAGATCTGCCAATAAAGCAAGAGTTTTGGTTTTGGCTTTGGCTTAGCTCCCTCTTCACCACAATAGAGCAGTTCAGCAGATCCACCTACTGATCTCCTGCTCTGCCCTTACCTCACTCATGAACAAGATCCTGAGATGCTACAACTCCTACATGTGAGGCAGGACTTCTCTTCTGACCTAGAATCCAATCCAGCCTTCTCCAGCTGAGAACCATGGTCTCAGATTTGAAGTATAATAAGTGTACCAAGGAACAAAATGCTAAAACTGCTTCCAGTGGCTCAGCAGTAGGGTCTCCACTCTCCATGGTAACCACACCCCTTTGTTTCTCACTCCCTTGCATGAATCTTTATAACAAGGAGAGACAAAAACAAACATTTACTGTGAAGTAATATTGAAAGACTTCCTGGACCATGACTAGCAGAGACATCATGGTCATCACACTGTAAATGGAGTTAGCATGTTCTCCCCATTCATGTGAGGGTTTCCTCCGGGTTCTCCGGTTTCCTCCCACAGACCAAAAACAGTGAGTGAGCGAGCGAGCGAGTGAGTGAGAGAGAGTATAAATGCTTGATTATCTCGTTAGTCTTTCTGTGGTCCTGTGATGGACTGGAGACCTGTCCATGGTGACCTCTGGACAGCACAGACACCAGCTGCCTGCAACCCTCACTGGACGAAGCAGGTTAAAAGATGGATGGATGGACTAGTACAGTGATGAAAGTCTAACTTCCTATGACCAGTTTAAATTCTGAATGATGTTTCTACTTTAACGTTTACCTGCCCTAAAGCCACAAAGGGGTAAGGCTTTTTATTTTGCCCAAATCTTCATGTTTTCTCACAGTTTTCTGTGAATTTCAACTACACCATACAATGTACTGGTACAAAAACTAACAGCAAGCTATTATTAATTATTATTATAATATTATTCATTTTTTATGTGGGTTTTTTTCAAAAAGCCATTGGATGGGGAAGCAAATCAAAATTTTTAACAAAAATAAATAATTAATGTTTGAAGAGCAAAAATTCTACCATTAACTCTCCAGAAAGCACAATTGGACTCAAAAGCGAGGCACAGGAGGTGGATCTTTACAGACACCTGAATGTTTTTTTTACTGCAACCATTATCACTATAAGCTTAAGAGTACCAATAACTGCTGTTGTGTTTCACAGCGACTGACAGGACATTTTCTAGGAAGAAAAAGACTCCCTGAGTAGCACGCAGGAGAAAAACAGGATTGTTTTTATGCACCGAGTCATTGACTTTGTTCGCCTCATCTACCTGTAAGCTCACGCTGAGAGGAGAAAGCTGGTAGTTAGGCTGGGGCTCATGATCCATGTGCATAGATTGATTTGTCCACAACGGGGAAAGGAACAGGTGTCTGCAGACTTCACCGAGAAAAGAGAAGGCTGCAAGTTCGACTCTGATTGAAACAAAACTGGGTGAAATAATACACTTCTGATCAGAGCCTCATTAATGTTTGACACAACACATTTTACAGCCTACATGTTTGTCATATAGACTCTGAGTCAGGAGTTACAGCCACGATGTGTCTGTAGGATATAATGAGTCAGATGCTGCTGCTTTCATCTTTTTATTAAAGAATTAAGTGAAAAACAAGCTCAACCTGAACTTCTGTGTGTGTGTATGTGTGTGCATGTGCATGTGCATGTGCGTGTGTGTGTGTGTGTGTGTGTGTGTGTGTGTGTGTGTGTGTGTGTTCATTTTCTGTGAATCCACAAATATCTTCCAGATAAAGTTTGGTTTTCTTTCATCTGTCGGATGCTGACACAAGGATTTAATGAGCGCCATGTTGTTATTATCATTAGCACTAATGCTTATTATTTACTGTTGCTCAGTAAGACTTCATCGCTGAATGAGAACAGGATCAAACACACACACACACACACACACACACACACACATACAGACACACACACGAGTGGTCATCCTGAACAGGCTCGGTAATCTGAGCTGCAGATTAGAGTGTGTAATCATGTGTTTCATGTGTTTGTAATGAACAAACCTCCTTTTTGCCTAAACAACACAAACTCAAATGGAAAAACTTCCTTTGATGTTTCTCTGGGTTTATTTTTTATTCTGGCAGTTTTCTTACAAGGTTTTTTTCCTTACTTTTATGTGGTTTTGAATATAGAGTCTTAAATAAAAAAAACATTTTTGTGACATTTCCTAATAATAAAAATGGGAATGGAATTCTTACAGCCACTTTTAATACGAGTTTGACAAAAATTTAAAACATAAATTCATTTAAAACAGATATTTTAAGTCAATTAAATTTATAATCAAATCTAAATATATGATAGGTATCCAGTTGTTGCCATTTAAATATGAGGCATTTGAAACAAAATATTTAGCTAACATGCTAATCCAGACTGCATTTAACATGAAAGCAGCCACTAAAATAAAAGATCCCACATCTAATGTCCCAAGGTGTTCCCAGGTGAGAGTCCTGGGTCTTCCCCGGGGTCTCCTTGCCTGGAAAACCTCCAGAGGGAGGCACCCAGGAGGCATCCTAATCAGAACCACCTCAGCTGACTGCTTTCGATGTGGAGGACAGCAGCTCTACTCCGACTCCCCCGGATGACAAAGCTTCTCACCTCATCTTTAAGGCTGAGTCCAGCCACCCCACAAAGCAAGCTCATTTCGGCTGCTTAATATCCAGGATCTCATTCTCCACATCTCATGACCGTAGGTGAGGGGAGGAATATAGACGCACCAGTAAACTGAGAGCTTTTACTTTTGATTCAGCTTCCTCTTCACTACGACAGACCGGAGCAATGCCCTTATTACTGAGATGAAGTCCCAATCCATCAGTTCATCTCCCGCTCCGTTCTACATGACTCTAGAACAAGACACCAAGATGCCTGAACTCCTCCACTTGAGGCAGGAACTCATTCCCAACCTGGAGATAGCATTAGACTTTTTTCCAACTAAGAACCATTTCCTCAGATTTAGAGGAGCTGACTCATCCCAGTTGATTTGCACTCAGCTGCAAACCATCCCAGTGCACGCTGAAGGTCATGACTTAAAGACTAACAAAACCACATCATCCACAAAAAGCAGAGATGAGATCCCAAGGTCCCCAAACCAGACACCCTCCTCACCATGACTTGAGACCTGGTAGAGGCCAATCTGCACTGGGAACAAGCTCAACTTAGTGTCTAGAAAACAGACACAGCTGTTGCTGTGGTTGTACAAGGACCAGATCGCCTGTATCAGTGACCCCTACATCCCACTTTCTCGGAGCACCCCCCACAGAACACCTCGGGGGACGCGGATGTAAGCTTTCTCCAAATCCACAAAACACATGTGGATTAGACAACCATACTCCCATGACCCCTTCAGCAACTCTGCCAGGGCAAAGATCTGTTCCACTGTTCCACAACCTGGATGAAAGCCACACCTCTCCTCCTGGATCTGAGGTTCAACAACCATTCAGATCCTCCCTTCCAACACCCTGGAGTAAACCTTCCCAGGGAAACCGAGAAGTGTGACCCCTGTAGTTGGAACACACTCTCCGATCCTCCATTTTGAAAATTGGAACCACCACCCTGGTCTGCCACTCCACTGGTGTCATCCCAGTCCTCCATGCAGCATTGCAGAGGTGTGTCAGTCATGACAGCCCCACAACACCCAGAGCCTTAAGCGTCTCAGGACAAATCTCATCCATCCCTGGCGCCCTGCCACCGGGAAGCTTTCTAACTACCTCGGTGACTTCTACCAATGTGATAGACTCGACTCCCACAAGTCCTCAAAGTCTGCCTCCTCAGTGGAAGACACCGCAGGAGATCCTCAAAGTTCTCATTCAAACACCCAACAATATCCCCAGTACGGGTCAGCAGTTCTCCACCCAAACTGTGGACAGCAAGGGATGAGCCCTGCTTTCCTTTCCTGAGTTAACAGACAGTTTGCCAACTTAAAGTAATTTTCTATGGCCTCTCTGAATTCCTCCCACACCTGTGTTTTTTCTTCTTTAATCACCAAAGCTGCAGTCCTTCTGGCCATATGGTACCTGTCAGCTGCTTCAGGGGTCATCTGGGACAGCCAGGTCTCAAAGGCCTCCTTCAGCTTGACGGCTTCCATCACCGCTGGTTTCCACCAACTCTGGTTGTCATCACGACAGACACAATGATGTTCTGGCCACAGCTCCAGTCAGCCACATCAACAATAGAGGTTCTGAACATGGCCCATTAGGATTCAACCTCCCCTCTAATAGAGGGTAAACTCTTAGTTGAAGATCCCACCTTCACAATTTTATATTAGAATCAAATATTTAGATTTAATTTTTATATTTAAAGGAACAAGAGGCAGCTTTATGAAATGAAGCTCATGAGCGAAGCGCCCGGCGCTGCGAGTAACTGCAGGCTTGCATGTGAGTCCGTAGAAACTCCTCACTAGTTCGTCTCATACGGGTTCAACCAAAGGCAAGTGGAGACATGATTCACTAAATAAAAATACATTTTATTAATACAAAAGCAAATATGGTAAAACAATACATCGTGTCACACACACACTCACACAAACACACACACACACACCGAGTTATGGCTCGGTTGAACCGCCACCCTAATGGTCCCAGAGGGGAGCTAACAGAGAGCTACGTGGCCAGCTGAAGATCCAGTCTGCTCCTCCACCTGTCTGAGTTTCATTGTGTAGCCCTGGTCACACTCAGCTGGCACAGAATGAGACAGCAGGGCGTCCACCAGTGGGTTTGTCCTAAAAACACAAAGTTATCAAAACCCCGAGCTGCTGACATCAGAGTCCAACATTCAAACTACCCCAAACCACATACCGTGTTCACATCAACGCACGCACGCCGAGCGAAGACGGAGCGGAAGCTGCAGTCTTTTAGAGGTTCTCACCAGGTTTCCTCCCCAAAATGCTTCGTTCTCTAACACCAAACCAGCAGAACGACCGAGCAGAGTTCAGCCGCTTCCGCTGCACTGTAAGTGGACTGAGAGGAGGGGATAGTCGGGAAGGGATCAGCTGAGCCCTGCAGGTCACATCCACACATCGCTGTGCGCTCATCCACACAGCATCTTTAGCTCTGTGAAACCCTGTAATCCATCAGAGTGGTTGTCAGCTCCACGACCACTGCCCAGATACCACCAGTATTATAAAGCAACAGGTCCAGACGAAGTAAGTCTGCCATTGGCACGCAATTCAACAGTGTAACATTGCCACCTAACGCATATAAATTTCTTTCTGGTTTTGAAGCTTTCGAGAACGGGTGAGCAGTGTCAGTTGATGTCACATCCGTAGGACAGCGTGAAATTTGGGCCTGAACTGAAGCTCATTTTACAGCCGACAGCCTGTTCAAGACAATGGAACGATATGGGTGGTCTCATTCTTCATCACCCATTAACTTAAAAATACTGAACATGCATGCTTATCTTTTTTACAAATCCTGCCTCAAGTCCCTTTAAAATTGACTGTTAATATTAGAATTTGACTTTTTTATTCAGATTTGAATACAAATGTTTAGATTTTGATGTTAAGCTAAATATTTAGATTTAGAGCTAAATGTGTTTTTTCTACACCCCATCCTTTCATAGCAGCATTTTTAGCCCCAGAGATTTTTTAAAATAAAACTGGGAGGAAATCAGCTCTCAAATGAAATTCAGAGACTTCCTGCTGCCGAGTCCCAGAGCGAGGCCTGAAGCTGTGCTGGCCCTGAGGTGAACGTTAATCTGTGCCCTCTGACTGCTTTGGAAGCTGACGGTTCAACACAGGGAGGCTCGTCTGTAAGTGATGATGCTCCAAAGTGACAAGACAGAGATAATCCAGATTTCTGAGAACATTTATGGCTCTCACGCTGCAGTCAGAGACATAAACGCAGCAAAATGTCAGCAGTTCTCTGAATCAGTGTTCCGTTTTCATTCAAACATATTTAATCAGGAGATAAGACTTGAGATTTAAATCCTTCCTCTCTCAGTAAAAACAAAATCATTATAATTTACAAACATCAAAAAGCCTCAGATTAAATGATCATAAAGAGTCTGATCAGTGGTTACATTTAAAGCCAGATGTTTGCACATGTAGAAAATTTAAATTCTGTTTGAATTTCTTCAGTGAGACAAACTCCTTTAGATTCAGCTGATTCTGGATCTGAGTCCTTCTGTCAGGAGCTTCATATTCAAACACTCCTTTTCTTCTGCCTCTCTGTAAAGCCTCAGGTGGGAGCTCGTCCTCAACATCCAGCTGTTTCCCCATCTCAGAGGGGAAACGGGTCTCCTCTGAATCCGGAGTGTTTGGACTAACAGTGGTACTCTTGCAGTTCTTTTCTTCGTCTTTGAATTCCATACATCATCTAGTTGCCATGGTGATCTGTATGCAGGTCAGCGTGCGGTGCATGAGGGTAGTTTCCGGGTCTTGTAGAGGTTACTTACGCTTGTCTTTGACTCTTACTGAGACTCAGCAGCTCGGTGCAGCAAGACGCTTCATCTTCCTCCTGGTTCCAGTCGCCATCAGGTTTCCTCTGATGAGATGAGGGTTTAGATTCTGGATTTTGTGTAGGAAATATAATAATAGGATGATATTGTTCATTCTGATTGTATGTGCGTGCGTGTGTGTGATTTCTTATTTTTTTAATATTGGGCTGTGCTGTCAGTTTCCTCTGCATATGAAGTTCCTAACGGATAAATAAAGTGAATTTTAATTTCGATGTCTTGATGTAGAGTCACTATTTGACAACCTCAAGTACAACACTTTAGGTAAATGTATGGATTAGATTTTGGTTTTTGATTAAACACTCACTTTATTCATTTTACCACTTTAAGAAGAAGCCTCCACTTTGAAGTGTTTATGTGTAAAAGTTATACATACTTCTTTTATTACTGATATTTCTGACTGGCCCCTGTTACGGTCATACAGGACTGATAGGCTAATGGCTAGTCTGATTGCATCCAAGCCCAATGTGAGTGGCTGTTGTCTTACAACAGCTTCCAGTGCATGGGGCTGGATCAGACAGACATGTATAAACATTCCTGCAGAAATATTAATGCTGCATGAGAGATATAGATGTATAGCCAGAGTTATCTTGGGTTATCCTGTCTCATCCCTTTAGTTATCCTGCTTTAGACTCAGACTGCTGGAGGACAAACTGCATGTCTCCTCTCTCTGCTGGCTTTACTCTCTCGACTCTCCATGTTTGTTTTCCCTGTTCTTGCTGACACTAATGTTGTTCTCAGTTTGTCCTCCAGAGAAGACTGATAGACTTGTCCAACCCTTCTGTGTTTGACTCTTTATCGTCCTCTCAGACTCCAGTTGGTCCAGGCAGAAGACCACCCATCCTGGTTGTAGTTCCACTGTTTCTTCCTGTTCAAATGTCCTGCACTGTCGCCTTGTGCTGCTCAGGAAGGAGCTGAAGTGAATATATGATGCAATCTGCTTGTATGATATATACAGGGCAAAACATACTTTTTTAATTTTGTAGAGACTTTGAGATGAATTCATTATATAAATAAATAAATTCTCGATATAAATAAATAAATGAATTCTCTTTATAAATACATCTAATTCGATTGAGGAGTTAGGAGATTGAAGCAGTTTTAAGATGACAGCAACACTTTGTTACTGTCATAGGACTGATGAGCAAACAGCAGCAATGAACAGACTTCAACATGGACAAAACCTTATCATCGTCCTCATCCTTAGAGATGAGCAGGATGAGTCCCTACATGTGAAAGCAAGCTGACAATCCATCCTGACTGTTGCTCTCAGATCACCTCAGTATTAATAGGATTTCTCTATAGTCAGTATTTCATTGTCTTTAAGCAAACACCCATTCTGATTTAGGAAACAAACACCTGCAGTTTACTTGTGTTGTCCTGATAAAACAGCTCAAACAAAAATAAACATATATTATTAGGAAATACTGATACAAAACATTGAATGTTTGTAGGAAATTTGCAGGTTTCTCTAAATTTTAATAATAGTTTTATTGGGTTTGTCTATTAATCCTTTCTGAAATATTTCTCCATCGGTGGCAAAATCACAGCTGAGACTTTGCTAAAGTGATCCGTTTTTATTTCAGTGTGTTGCAGGCAGAAGACACAAGTATAGAAAACTATCTTCTGCAAGGATCAGTGAGGTTCTTTTTTAATTTTGGGCGAACTGATCCTTTAATAGCTGAACAGGGAGTCCACATAGCTTCACCCCCACCCCCACCCGCCCGCCCGCTCGCTGCTCGAGAGCGAGAGTCTTTTTTTTGTTTAGCACCAAGTCGCCCTAAAAACTACAATACCAGGAGACATGTTTAATATTCCTCTCCGTACATCAGATATTTTCTTTTGCATGAAATCAGATATTTGCTCCGTTAATATTCTCCAGCTTCCATTATGCACAAAAACATTTTATACTCTGACCAAGAAAATGATGCCTGGGAGGCGTTTCACTACAGGGGCTGCAGTCTTATGGAAGGGGCCCGTGGGCTGACAAAGATCCACAGTGACCCCTACAGGATGGAGGGGGGAGGACCTGACAGGGCGAGGGAGTGAGATAAAGGAGTGAAAGACGAAGAACAAAAAATTAAAGATAAAAATACAGCAAAAGAGAAAGAAGCGATCTGAAGTGAAATAAGAAGAAGGTTGTTGAATTTCTTTTGGCTTCTTGATATTGTGATCTGATTTTCACCAGTGGTGCTTTAAAAGGAACATTTCTCACCTGAAACACAAATGTTTGTTTTAGTCCATGAAGTTTCAAAGCAGAGAGAATATTATGAAAAAAAAACCTAGCTTTAAAAAAAGCAAATTGTAAAGCAAAATGACTGATGCTGAATGAGTCATATTTGTTTGGATGCTGAAACCTTCGCTTATGATGGTTTATTTTTCTGTACATGTTTTTGCTGCCTTGAAGAAATCTTGCCACCTGAATCTGTTGTTTTATCATCCAAGGTTAGATGCACTTTATGTTTTCTTTCTCTTCCCAAGCTTTGAGAAGTGCAGAGTTACAAGGTTTTAAACATATAATGGATGCAGGCATTTGGCAATAATTCATTATTGATCTTCTCTGACATGTCCTTGAATTTAGAAATGAAACTATACATATAAATATGTTTAATTTTATGAAAAACTTTAATAAATAGATTCATATTTTAAAAAGACAGCTTGCATCAGAAAGAAAATAAAAAAAAACATACAAAAATCCAATAAATGAGAAAATTCCTGCTGCACTTAATTTAAACATATTTCTATCATTTAAGGCACACTATGTAACTTTTCATATTTTAAAATCTTTTTCTTCAGCCAGTATGCGCTAATATGACCCTGCTGCTTGGATCCAGAACACCACGTTTGTAACTCCTGAGTCTCTGGTCCGGTGTCCTGAAGTCTTAGGCTAACCCAGTGTGGCTAGCTGTCATGCTAGCTCCAGAGTGTTTTTAGCTCATGATCTTTATCTTAGCTCATGAGCTCAACACAGCTGATTTCTTTGAATGAGTGATGAACCGCTCCAGTAGAAAGCAGTGAAGGCTGAGGAGACAGTTCAACAGTTCGATTTAGGTGGTTCTGAGCAGAAACAATGGTGCTAACGTTTTTACGGCAGTGATTTAAAACGGATACTAGGGTGTTCTAAAAACAAGCCAAAACTGCATAGTGTGCCTTTAAGATATGAATTATATATATATATATATATATATATATATATATATATATATATATATATATATATATATATTAGAGCCGGGGAAATTAGCGCGTTAACTATTTGCGTTAATTTTTTTTGATTTAGTGCGTTAAAAATAAATAACGCAATTAATTGGGCCATCTTTCCTTCCCTTCCCTTGGCACAGACCCACGTACAAGCTCCTCCAGCAGAGGCAGTATTGTGCCGTAGAACACCCGGGACGCTGTTGGCTCGCAGAAGAAGACACACTTCCGCTTCACATGGCTAGTGCTACTGAGCTCAGCTAGCAATGGAAAAACACACGCTTCTACATGGACAGTTCGACTTTAAGTTATTGCCAGAAGGAGATGTGGACAAGACAAAAGTTATATGCACGCTTTGCAAAAGGGAATTCAATTACCACCGCAGTAATACTTCCTTAATCTACCATCTACGAGCGAAGCATCCGGGTTTGGCAACAGCATCAGGAGGACCGCGACAAACAATGCTGCAGGAGGGATTTGGTGGGAGAGGGGGAACGCTTTCCAAACAGGTTAATGACAAAATTACTGATGCAATTGCATGCTGGATAGCTACAAATTGCGATCCTACAAATATTGTTGAAGATGCGGGATTGCGTCAGGTGCTTCAAATTGCAACGGGGGACACCGCGTATAAACTTCCTGCCAGGAAAACTATTCTCTCCAAAATCGACACGCTGTACAACAACGAAAGAGCTAAAAAATGTGACCTACTGCAGAACGCTCCTTGTGTTGCCTTAACTGGAGATCACTGGACTTCACATGGAAACGAGAACTATTTGGGGGTTACAACTCACTTTATTGACGATGACTGGCGTCTGCAATCATTTGCTTTAACGGTGAGAAAATCCAATGATCACCACTATGCTGAGGCCTGCGCGCAGCACTTTGAAAGAATTGCAGGTGAATGGAATATAGACAAAAAGATCTCAACGCTTGGAACAGACAGTGCACGCAATATGACAGCAGCTGCAAGACAGCTTCCCTACGAACATCTGCCGTGCAACGCACACGCTATACAGCGATCAATCGTTGTCGCACTGCAGGATAGTGGCTTTGACACCGCTTTGGCCAAATGCCGAAAAATAGTTGGTCACTTCAAGCACAGTCCATCCAATACTCGAGAGCTGAATGAACAACAAGTGGCACTTGGTCAAAAAGAAGAATCCCTCGTTCAAGACGTGCCTACTAGGTGGAACTCCACCTTGGAGATGATCAACAGAGTTCTGCAAAACAAGGCCACTATAGCTACAACGCTGTCCCAGCAGAACAGCAGAATCTCCATGCTCACCGAAGCTGAGCTCTCAAAACTGAAGAAGCTGGCAGAGATTCTTGATCCATGCAGGTGAATAATCTACTTATTCATTTTTGTGAAATTGTAGTCCGTCTCTCACTGGTGATACTTGTGTATTATTTAGGTGGTACTACTGAGGGCCTTCTGGAATTTTAGACTTTGTGTTCAGAAATTAATTCATTAACACTTTATTTTAGGTTGGTTATTTTTCTGGTTTAGGCATAGTTCAGATGCAATTCAGCCACATTTAGGGCAATTTTAGAGCCTTTTTGACCCATTTTAGTTCTGGATTGCTCTCTTTAAGTCTGTAAGAGCACTATTTCATTAATTAGTTAACATATTATTCTTCTCTTTGCAGACATGTCACCGAAATACTGGGTGGGGAGCACTACATCTCCTGCTCAGTTGTGCTGCCTGCCATCTGCCACCTTTTCAGAGTCATGAAGCCTTCAGACGATGATCCAGTGAACATAGTCCGGATTAAAAAGGCCTTTTCTGAGGACCTATCTCAACGAAAGCAAAATGCCAACCTCAACTGGCTCAAGATGGCAACTGCTCTTGATCCAAGATTCAAAGACTTAAAATGCCTGCCCAAATCTGAGCGAGGTGAAGTGTGGAGTTCTTTAACAGAGCTACTGAAGGAGCAAGAAATCACCCAGACTCCTGAAACCACAGATGTGCCAGTGAAGAAGAAGATGTTCTTACAAGCATCATCTGATTCAGACACTAATGAAGAAACAGAGACCATCCATATTATGCTGAACCGCTACAAGTCAGAATCAAAACTTGAGATGGATGAATGCCCTCTGCAGTGGTGGTTGAAAAGAAAGGACTCGTACGGTAAACTAGCACCAGTTGCCCGCAAATATCTGTCTTCTCCTGCCACCACTGTGCCCTGTGAGAGGCTGTTCTCCCTCTCAGGACATGTAATTCAGAAAAGGAGGGCTTCCCTCTCACCTGAAAATGTAAATAAGCTGGTTTGTCTCAGCAGTTGGCTCAATGTGAAAGAGGAGTGAGTTTAGTCTAAGGACCTATACCTACAGTAGTAGTGAGTTTAAAATAAATAAGCCGTTCAGGTTACAGATGAGCTGTTAAACTAAGCTAATGCACTTTGGTTTTGGAATTGTCTTAAAAAACCCAGAAGCAGGTGGTCATTTTTTTCACTACTAAATAAATCCTGTCTTTGCATGAAAACCATTTAACTTTGTTTGATGTTCTACTCTACAGCTGCTGTGAAAAATGATTGTTTACATTGAATAACATAAGTTAATTTTACAAAAGGTTTTTTGTTTGTTGTTTACATAATAGGGTGTTTAAAAAAAAGAATACATTTTTGGACAGAAGATGTATTTTGGTTTTCTCTATTAAAGACAGCTACTGTTTGTTGCACTTCAATAGGTTATGCACTTTATAAATAAAATTTATAAAAATATTTTGGCATATTTCTTGGATGAACATTTTAAACTGCATGTAATTTCTTTTTTCTGAAAAGAACTGATTATATGCGATTAATTTTTAATGCGATTAATTGCGATTAATTTTTTTCAGATTTGCGATTAATTAGTTAATATATTTTAATCGATTCCCGGCCCTTATATATATATATATATATATATATATATATATATATATATACATGATATATATATATGATGTTGTTTTAAAGTTGCTGCTGAGATACTCCCATATGTGAAGAACTGCGTTGAATCCTCAAACTTCTGTTTTTGTTATCAAAGAGGAATGGTTTGATAGTTTTGTCATTAGGTAATTGTATGCAATGACCATGATATTTATAACTAATAATATCCTGAATGGGTAACCATTGTATTGACAGCCAGTTTCAGAAATGTACCAGTCAGAGGTCTGACAGTAAAGTAAATAATTCTGGATATAATAAAGTTTGAGTGACCTTCAAAGTGGTAAATGACTTATTTCAATTATGTGAACGAAGCTGCATTTAATTGCAGAAATAACATAATACTTGGAGGTAAGTGAACCATCAAAAGTAGATTCTTCACATTTAATTTGAGTCAGGCTGCCAAACAGAAACCTAAACAAATAAAGGACTTTTTGTTCAGTCGTTCTTCTTTGAAAAAACCTGAATGACAGAAAAGCTAAACAAACAGAAGAAAACCAATAAAACAAACAGAGTAATGGTCGTTTCATTGAATGATGTTTGGAAAATGACAAATGAAAAAATACAGCAAATTGTTAGAAAGTTCTATGAAACCAGTATGGATTTTTTTTGCAAATGCATGCATATCAAAATCATAAAACTGATCATGAACGTATGTTTATTTAATAAATGAGCTAGCACTAAATGGAACAGAGTATGAATCCTTGAGGTACAACACTGATTTAAAAAATGTAAGTTTAATAATCAAATCAACAGAGGATGTGTAACTTTGTAAAATAATTTGTAAACAAACAAAAAATATGTTAAGTGTTTGGATGTTTTTTTTATTGGTAGCAACTTCTCACACCATCAGTTTTCTATATAGATTAGAATCGTTGTTGCAAGACTGTTTTTCATGTTTCCACTCGCGTTTGAAATATTTCAACCTCTTGTTATTTTTTGCTACTGGACTTGTTTCCTTTAGCAGATGTTTGTTTTTATGCTCCGTTATTCGACTGCTTTTGTATTTGACATTTTAAAGTGCAGTTGAGATTAGAGGTGTCAGATTAGCGCGTTAATTACGATTAATTAATTACGGCCCTAATTAACGCGTTATTTTTTTTAATCGCGTTAATCGCATTTTTAATCCCTTGACCGTTTCTGCATGCAGTCTGCCGCTGCAGTGATGTGTGTGTGCTGAGCTGGTCTCCTCGCGGTGTTCGTGTGTCACTGAGCAGCTCTGTGAGGCTCAGAGCCCCTCACCTTCAGGAAGTGATCACGTGACCTACGCATGATGCTGAGACAAAACAAACAGCTGATGGCCATAGCGGTGTTATGAAACCGGCATCACCTTTTAGAGCGGTATTTATCTGACCCCGCTGCAACAGGAAGTGCAAATTAAAGCGACCTGCTCATTTCACGAGCTACTCGACCGGAATGACCACCGTCAGCCCAGCAGCACAGCTCTGAACACTGATTACGTAGCTATCAGCCGGTTCGGTGCGCGACCGGCTGACAGCTTCCACCGCTTGTGGAGCACAGCGCTGATCACTAGTAACCTACACTGAGTGATCTGACGGACTACAACGGTTTATATTCAAAGTAACGGCGCGACGTGGCGCAGCGCTGATCGCTGGTGTATTTCAGCCTTAAATATCAGCTGGTCCGGTGCGCGACCGGCCGGCTCAGTTTCCACCGCTTGTCCAGCACAGCGCTGACCACTGGTTACCAGTAGGCCTAGTACACCGCTGGACTGGCGGTGTTATGAACCGGTCCAGTCAGCGGTGCCCGAAGGAAGACATGGACGTAGTTTGGGGGGGTGCAGGGGGGATGTGTCCTCTGCTCGTTTTTAAAGTCAGTTTAGAGTCCTGTAGTTTTTACTGTCTAAAACAATGTTGCTCTATATTAAATGGATCCTGGCTGTTGTTTTTAGGTGTAGGGTTGATATTATGGCTCTTTTTAAACAGTTCAGACCCTCTTCTCCACCTCCTCCCACCCCTGTATTCAAGTTGTGCCCCCCCACCTTTGAAATTTAAATTTCATTCTTGGTGGAAAATCAAATCAAACTTTATTTATAGAGCACATTTCCTGCAGAACAACACAATGTGCTTTACAGCAAATAAAACATAAACTAAAATCAGATGAGGGGTTAACAGAGCTGCTACTGGAGTCCACTGATCAAAGTAATGGTTGCACTGGGACTGAATCTGTTCAAGTCTGTTAAACACAATAAATGACTTGAGAAAGACACTTTATGTTGTTCTATATCAATCTACTGGTCTGAAACAGTCATTTAATGAATTTAAATGACAATAACTCAAGAGGAGGGCTTTCTTTAGCCATTTCTTTAGATGCGATTAAAAATGCGATTAATTAGATTAATTAATTACAGATCATAATTAATTAATCGCACATTTTTTTTAATCGCATGACAGCACTAGTTGAGATATCTCAATGTTGGTTTATATTTAGAGTTGAAACCTCTAAATATAAATTGTGTTAACGATTATTAGTGTTCGTTTTGTTCAGACATGTAAAGTCGTAAGGCAAGTTCCTATTCACCTTTTTTTATTTTGACATGTTTCGACCGTCGACTGCGGCCTTCATCAGAAGTGTCAGATTCAAGCGTTGGATCAGAGAGAGCATCAAAATATGGAAGCGGGAGAAGTGGACTATGAATCGGGACGAGGGGTCCTACCAGCTCTCACGTACCTGGGATTCCTTACTCCAGAGATCATCTAGTAGAGGTGGGCGCGACCGGCCCAGCAGACCTGACAGTTCTGGGCCGATCACGCTCACCAGGAGAACAGCTGATTAAGACGCGTCACCATAACATCGGTGACACTTCTGATGAAGTCGACGGTCGAAACACGTCAACATAAACAAAGGTAAATAAGATCTTGCCTCATGACCTTACATGTATGAAAAAAAGAAGACTAATAATCGTTAAAGAAAAGGAAGACATAGTGAACTTCATAAAGTATAAAAACTGTATTGTTAGAGCACCATCTTTACTGTATGTGAATCATTGCACGCCTCTGAAAATTCATTTGGTTTATCAAGCTGTAATTTGCTGTTAAAAAAGATAATAATGCAGCTAAGACATTTAATCCATAATGCTTAGCAGGTGAAAAATAATTACGGCTGATTAAAGGAATAATATGGCACTCCAGTAAAGTGTAAACATGCTTACTTTGTTGTGCATATTTGGTCTTTTATTAAGATCTAACAGTATTAGGTTACTAATCTGGTGACAGCTCACACTAAAACAATAATCTTATAGATTTTTTTTTAAGGTTTCATGACGTTCATTGGATTTAAATGATCCTGATTAAACAGCTAATTTATCACTGGTACAGTGTGTTTGCCATGGTTTTAATCATCATCCAGCCAAGATATAGGAAATTGTGAGCTTTGTCATTTTTTGCTGTTGTTGAACCTTATAAGCTCAGAAACATGTGAAGTAACAAGCTTGTTGACTATAAAGAGGTATTTGTTAATCTGAGCTAGTTCACAAGCCACTCCCTCAGAGAAGGAGCTTTGAGGTTTCAACTCTCAAAATCTTACAATCTGATCTCCAAATACCGTATTGACCCGAATATAAGACGACCCCGATTATAAGACGCCCCCCCCCCCTTCCCAGACAAATCTTCAGAAAAAATAACTAAATTCACTTTTTAAAGAAACTTTTTAAAATGCAAGGAAGTAGTTTAAATATTATCTTAATTACAGACCTTTAATATTTGTCTATTCATTCAATCACAAAGATCTGTAATGCATGTTCTAGCGTGTGGGGTTCTGTCAGGAAAGACACTAGAGATACTGAACAAATACCATAGTAATACAAACTGTCAGAACTTTGTTCATGACATGTCAGATCAAAAGTCTGCATGAGGCTTTTACTCAGAGTCCTCTGATCAGCTGAGCTCACACAGCCGTCCCGTCTCCTCCCACAGAACGTCATCACCATGATGCTCCATCTTCAGACATTTCACTCCATAACTCCATATTTCCTGGCTGCCTGACAGCTGTTTGACACCTCTGCTGCGTTGGCCACCATTATCTTAAAATTGGGGTAGAAAATATGCCTCCATTCTGTTCATTTGACCCACTTTTAATTAGGGTTGGGAATTGATAGGTTTTTATCAATATCGCCATTATCGATTCTTATCAATCCAATTCCTTAACAATTCCCTTATCAATTCTTGAGTAGTTGTTAAACAAAAAAAGAAAAAACTTCTACACAGTCTTCTGCACCACAAGCAACCATGGTGTGATTTGAGTGTTTGGTCATTTCTCAAAGCTCATGACCAGGTGAGGACTGGAACGTAGATCGACTGGTTTCTGGCTCAGATCCTTCTTCACCACAACCCTAGGTCACTGGTAAAGTATCCCACAGTCATGATGTTCTCACTGCTGTTTAACAGCTGGTTTCTGTTTACACTGAGAGCTTCTATAAATGAGAAGCCATAGAGGAAGTTCATTTGTCATTTTTTCTTAGGATTATCATGACCTGGATGACTGGATTCTTCACCAGCATATTGAACCCTATTTACCCCAAATACACTCATTTCATCAATTCAATAAAAATAAACCACAATAAAAACACAATTTCTTTAGTAGAGGCTGCATTTAGTTACAAAGGTGGACAGTTGCTCTGAAGCTGCAGCATCAGCTTTGGTTTTTACAGTAATAAACATGGTTCCTGTTGTTTGAAACAGAAAAAACAAGGTTTGTTGTTTGTTGTGTATTATTTGTCTGTTTGTGTGGATAATAAAGCCTGATCATTGACCTCCATCAGTATGTAAAAGTTACATAACGCTTCCTCTGCTTTAGTCGGTCGGAGACAAGAGAGACAGCGATTATGCAGGTCACTCTTTATAAAAATAAAAAAGAAGCTTATATAACAACAATTATGCAATCAGCAGATCAAATGGAGAACAAAAAAATAATGGGACAAAGGTTGAAGCATGTAGGCAGGAAGGAAAATGTACAGCTGCGTGTGGCGCTCTCTTCATCACTAATTGTTTGCTTTGACTGGTAGAAAAATACATTTATATTTAAATAAATTTATATAAAAACAGGCTGCAGGATGAAAAGATGAATTCCTCTGCTGTCCTCAGTCCACCACACACAAACATTGGGTCAGACATTTTAATGTGAACACTGTAAAAAGCAGAAAACAGACTGTAATTGGTAACTGTGCTTTAGTCTGATGATCAAAACGATCCTTCAAACCTCACGATACTAAAAGTAATGTGGCTGTAAATGATGCAGCCGCCACAATAAATGCACATCTATTCTGAAAAAAAGGAAAAAATTATAGTTTAGATAGAATTATCAAAAAAGTATAGATAAATAAATTATTTTCTTATGATGCAGCAAATATTGTATCCAATTTTTTTATATTCCAGTTGATCAACAAATATTGACGTTTACTCCTTGACTTTTAATTCTGTTTGTTTGTGTTTATTGTGCTGTTTTATCTGACTGTATTTATTTATGTTATTTTATTATTAATGTATATTTTATCCATCCATCCATCTATTTTCTGAAGCTGCTTCATCCTCCACAGAGGGTCACAGGGAGCTGGTGCCTACTCCAGCGGTCAAGGGGCGAGAGGTGCGGGACACCCTGATGAGTCGCCAGTCCATCACAGTATATTTTATCGTGGTTTAATAATTACCTTTAAAGCACTTTGATCAACTTTGTCATTTTAAATGTGCTCTTCATATAAAGTTTTACTTTATTTGAGAGAGTAAAGAAAACCACTGTTACAAAGAAATCAGATTAAACCTCCACTACAGTTTGCCAAAAGGCATGCTGGAGACTACATGGTCAGGTGGATGCAGTGTTCATTTTGGTGATGAAATATTTTCGTTATTTTTTTCGTCACGAATATATTTTACCTAACAAAAACTAAACGGAATTCAAAAATATAAAAGGGAAAATGACTAAAGACAAAGACTAAATTGGCCGACATTGTCGTCAGGAATGAAAGACGAGACAAGAATTGACAGTGACGAAAATCCAATCAGACAATGGGAAGAATGTGACCAATATACCAAAGAACCAATCAGCAAATGGAGCAGGCGGGACGAGATGAGATGAGAACCAATCAGCAAATAAAACAGGCAGGACAAGAGAAGGAAACCAATCAGTAAACATAACAGGAGGAAGTAGATGAGAAGAGAACAATCACAGTCCGCCTGGTTGAGACGCGCCAGCTATTGTAAACAACGCCGATTGGAAAATACTTTATTAAAAGTTGATCAAATTAACAGAACGGAAGCAGTTTCAATGCTAATTTTAAGATAATGGCAGTCAATGCAGCAGAGGCATCAAACAGCTGGAGTTATGGAGTGAAATGACCGAAGATGGAGCATCATAGCGATGATGTTCTGTGGGAGGAGACGCAGCGTGAGACTGACTGTGAGCTCAGCTGATCAGAGGACTCTGTTAGTAAAAGCCTCATGCAGACTTTTGATCTGACATGTCCTGAGTAAAGTTCTGACAGTTTGTATTACTATGGTTTTGTTTTGTTGAGTTTTTGCTCAGGATCACCAGTGTCTTTCCTGGCAGAACCCCACACACACTAGAATATGAATTACAGATCTTTGTGATTGAATTAATGAGAAAATATTAAAGGTCAGTAATTAAGATAATATTTAAACTACTTCCTCAAATTTTAAACAAAAATAGTTTCTTTAAAATATGAATTTAGTTTTTTTTCTGAAGATTTGTCTGGGAAAGGGGGGGCATCTTAAAATTGGGGTTGTCCTATAATCAAATCAATACGTTAGTTAATAATATTGGGAACATTAATAAAGTGCCCATTTGTTTATAAATGCGTAATAATGCACTAACGTTAATAAAGGTAATTCCTTTAAAGAAATGTAAAATAATTGCACCAAAAGAAAAAATATTAATATTAGTCAAATATGCCTATTTTATATTTAGTCGACTAAAATAGTTAAGAATTTTAGTCGATTAAAACTAAAACAAATTGGATGACTAAAACTGGAATAAAATGAAAAATAATTTAAGTCAAAAGACTCAAACTAAATTAAGATCTCACGCCAAAATTAATACTGGGTGGAAGAAAATTCCTAGGTCCGATGATCGTGATCCAAAACTCAATCCAATCCTTTTTCTGACAGCAAAATGTGAAATAAAACCATTATTGGAAAAATGTTTTAGTTATAGATTTGTTTCTGAAACATTTGTGTTTGTTACTTCAAAAAGATGGAATTACAGGTGTGATTTCCACTGAAAGTTGCAGAGATGGTAAAACGGGCCCAATTTCACTCAAAGCAAAAGTCAGAAATGTGATGTCTCACTGGAAATGTGTTTTTCTGCATCTGTCATGTGTTTGTCCCTAACTGATACTTTCCTCTGACAGAGTCTGAGATAAATATCAATCCATCTCTACAAATGTCACACCCTCTGGTCTCTCTGACAGTACTGGAAGTGGAGAATATTTATTTACCAACAAACCAGAAAAAATGTATTTGACCATTTAGAAGAACACGTTCCAAACACAAATTTAAAATTTTACCAAGGTGGATTTACAGGACGTGAGTTACAATTTATTTTTACAGAATTCACATTTAGAAAAGCATCCATACTTCTTTGTTCAAATAGTAACTGACTATATATACCCCTTCAATACTGAAATGTATATACAGTATACACACATATGTACATATGTATAAACATATATATATATATATATATATATATATATATATATATATATATATATATATAGACAGACAGACAGATATTTGTATAAATAAATTTCTTCATACACACACTGATTTGTCATATTTAGATATGAACTGAGCTCTCCAAGGCGTTCCTCTGGGATCACTTCTGGGGCCACTCCTAATTTATTCTAAACTTTAGCAATCAGATCCGAGGAGTGGAACACTAATTTCCATTTCTATGCGGATAACACTTTGATGAACTCAGTAGCATCTACACCTCATTAGACAGTTTCTCAGCTCTAACAATCCTTTAATACTCTTCACACTTTCTGTAACTCTAAACTAGTTTTAAATGCTAAATAAACAAAAAGTATGCTCTCCAACTCAAAATCCACAAATCTTCCACCAGTCACCACTCTAGGGTTCAGACATTGAGTTAACTCTGATCCATGATTCTTTCTCTTTCCAGGCTCACATCAAGCAGCTGATGACAAAAATGTGGTTTCTTCTTCAGAATTAAGTCATGTCTGTCTTCTGAGGCTGAAAAACAACTTGTTTTGTCTCTTTTCATGCCATTGTTGGACTATGGTGATGCCATCTACATGCATGACTCCTCACAATGTCTACATGCCCTAGATCTATTCCACCATGTAGCTCAGAGGTTCATTTCAAACCTTAAACCTCTGATATGCTGGTGAAGGTTCTCAGTCATCCAGGTCATGCTAATCCTGATGACTTAAAACTAGTTTTGGACGGTCTTTGTCCTTTTGTAGATTAAACTGTTGGCTTGTTCTCATCTACAAAACAATTCTTGATTTCCTCCCAACATACCTACAGAATTACATTCTCCAATAAAATACAGGAAGCTACTGGATACATTCACACAACTTCTTCTACCTAAATAAACCAAGGGCCCGTACAGAGTCTGGGGAAAAAACATTCAAATTGTTAGCTGAGTTGTGTGTTGCACACAGACTCCCGTGGACTCTGAAACAGAGTTGTATCCAGAGGTGGAAATCAGTCCCCAGTAGCTACTTGAGCTAATATGGATGAATATTAAACAACTAACATGAAGATCTTGGTTCGATGGAGCAGTCCTGGGACCTGGAACACAGCTGCTGGATTTGGCTCGTTGGCAGTCATCCACAGTAACTGCTCACCTTTTATTGGCTCATACGAAGTGCAACATACATGTGTCTCATTGGTTGACTAGTTTACATGTGCTTACTTCCTGTCTAGATGCTTTCACAATAAAAGCATATATTTACATTTACAATATTTACACATATACAACATAACATCAGAGCATATAATCAGAGGTACACACAACTAGTCCACGAGTCCGCATCAGAACCAGATTTCATTCATGCGTACCAGAACCGCCTGCCTGAACGCACCTTTGCGGACCAGGACTCCGCGGTCCCGATGGGAGACCCCTCGATCTGACGAGCTTCACATCCTGTTGCAGCTCAGCGAATGAGTGCTCACATGGTCTCTGAAGCTAGGAGACACACAGGCAGGACCTCCGACACACACACACACACACACAGCATCTCCAATATGCGTGGCACCGCGCCATTACGCACAGGTCCTTTGATACGCGCTTCAACACACTCACAATCACAGTACATCCGACCCACGCACGCAACTCAGGAGGGGTGCAACAGGTCACAATAAATCCGTGATCTGTACGGATCACCCTCTATGGTTTGGGACACGGTTCGCGGATCCAGCAGCGCTCGTGCGTTTGCTGAATCCTCCTCGACCCGACAGCTCGCGCTCTGAACCTGCTGATAAATAATTCCCCTCTGACAATGGTGCCACCACTGGCTATTATAAATTTTAGTAGCATTAGTTCTGCATTTCATGATGAAATTTTCATCTCTAATGCACAGCCAGGCAATCAAGCCGCTCTAGAGCGCTCCCCCGCCACTCCCTCCCTGCTTAAGGATTTGGTACGGTCCATTTCCCTGGTGGGAGGGGCTGTTCCGACTCGCTGCTCCGTCTGCTCCACTCCTCACTCCTCACAGGTAGAGGAGCAGGTGAGGACGAAGTGAAGGAGTTATTAGAACGTTGAGTGATCGGTTAAAAAGCTATTGATCATTTCACTTGTTCAACAAGTTCATCCATAACATGAAAAGCTGTATTTCAGCTCCTTTGTGTGACGTCTGCTGCCTGTTTAACATAAACAGCTGATTAAACCTGTAGTTGATGCTCGCGCCGCCATCGGACGTTTTGTTGATCTTTGAGCAACTAAATCAGTACAGGTTGTTTTTTTACATGAATCCACATTAGTGTTTTGTGTAGAAGACGTCTGTTGTGGGTTTTGAGATTTACTGAGGTAATAATCGGTCTGTGAATGCAGCATTTGCCGTGGCTGCGTCTGATCAGAAGAAAAAAAAAGTAGCGACTCTCCACCAGCTGCTGGTTTTCACGGATAAATTAATGTTTGCAGAAACTTTTTATATGATTTTTGACTCAAACTCATCCAAAGACAGAAGAGAGGGAAGAAAGAGAGACAGAGAAAAGACAGTTGATGCATCCTCCTGTCATTTGTCTAGACAGATTTTGCCCTGATTTATTAATTTGTCAGATATTATTAAATATCAAAATTTTTTAAGTTCCATATTTCATTTTTTAATTTTATTTTAAAAGATGTAGTTAAAACTTTGGCATAGATGTTCTGTTCAACAGATTTAAATTTTCTAATAAAATTATTATAAATCTGACTATTATTTTCCAGGACTTATTCTCCTATAATTGAATCAATTTATAAGTCTGACGTTTTTTGAGTTCTCTGGATTTGAAACATTTTTCTTACATAGGCATACGCTAAACTAAACTTGGGTTAAATAAACACACTATCTTTAGCTAGCTTCTCTTCTAGATCTAATAACTTGTAGGCTGGTTCTGGTCCAATAGTCTGGCAGCTCTAGAGGAGAGAACAATAAAAAACATCCAGTTGTTTTTCAGTGAATCAAAACACCAAGTAAGTTGAAAGATCAAAATAATATTGAGGTAGTTTGTTGAAATATTTCCTTAAAGTATCATAAAGCCTGTAATGGGATAGGACTAATAGATAATGATTACATCATAATTACAGTTATGGCCTAATAAGAATGTTTAGAAAATGTCAGCACAGGTAAAACACAACATTTTTTAACATCCCTTCAGAAATGTCTCTCTAAAAGTTTACTGTTTAATGTCCCCCCAACAATGAAATGGAAGTCCTCTGCCAACAGGTAAAATTACGATCATGTGGCCTTAATAATTAAACTGATAGCTAGCCTGTTGTTGTGCAACTCAAAATGTTAACTGTACTGTTATTAGTCTATGCGCATTATATCATTAATAACAATGAATGTAACACAACAAACCAAAGTTTATCAGTGGGAGTTTCCTTAAGTCTTTATGTTTTCTACAGGCCGGTTTGCTACAACAGAATACAATTTTGAAATTATGGTTGGTAATTTTGGTGTGCCACCCCAAGATTTTAAGTAGCTCCATCTGGCCACCCCTGTGAAAAATGTCTGGAGGCGCCACTGCCCTCTGAGAAAGGCGTTCGTTTTGTCATCACATATCAAGTTCTCTCTATCAGAATCAGTCATTTTAGTTGATGAGAACAAAGGATCACTGATCGATTTCTGATCCACTCTCTGATGCGTGTGCGCGCGGAGCGGCTGATCCTCCATCAGTCTCTGTCAGCTGATCGTCCTCTTTTCTGATGGCAAACCAGACGCATCTATTTCTGTCTTTTATACGAGCTAATGAACGTTAATATTAACTGTGCTCAGTCAGGAGCGATCAGAACGCCTTGATCGTCAGGTGTTCTGATGCCCCCCCCCCCAAAAGAGGTGTGGAATAGAAATAGTCTGCCCTTTATTTGTGGCATCAATTCCCAAACAAACTGGATCTGAAGGAACTCTTCTTACTGGATTAATTAAACAGGCTTTAACCATTTTAGACACTCAGACATTTAGATGTAAAAGTTTTGATCTGATTTCTGTTCCTGATCAGACTGATCATCTAATTCCTTTTAGTTTGTTTTGCTGATCATCTTAAAGTGCTTTTGTTTTTCTGTGATGTGTGAACTGTTTCCTGGATGTGTGTTGATCGATGTTTGAGTTGCTGCCTCTCTTATTGGCCAGGACACTCTTATAAATGAGATTAAAAATCTCAAAGGTCTTTTCTGCCTAAATAAAAGTTACATTAAAATAAAAAACAAAGTCTTAGAAAATTATGAAACATAAATTTATGTGCACCAGTGTTGGAACACAGACCAGCCTTTAAAACCAGTAAATGAGCCCAGCCTGACTGGTTTAATCGAACCTGACGCAGCAGATGGTTCGTTTCTCAGAACCATCTGGAATGTCCTCCTGAAAAACGGCACGCATTTACAAAAACGTACCTAGAAGGTGAAGCATCTGTCTTTCCTGAGCAAACTTTAATCACTCAGATCAAATAAACACCACAATAAGGTGTAGTGCTTTTCTTTTGTTAACTGCTGCTACACCTTAACGCCACCATTGGACACAGTGTGGTTAGGACTGGTGTGTCTCGGCCACCAGTGGATGGACTGGCGCCTGGCACATTGTGACTGTCATCAATTCTCTGGAGGTAAGGTTCATTCTGAACCGTGTAATCTCATTTATCTTGGCTGTGATCTCTTCATCTGACATCTTCCAGTTCTGTTTTTGGCAGCTTTTTATTTCCTTTCTGTTTCAACAAAACCAGCAAGAATGGATTTTTCCAGTTTCTGGTGCCAGAACTTGTCTGGTCTCTGCCGAACTTGGGTCTAGGCCCAGTGGAATACTGACTGTAAAGATTTACATTTATTTAGGTTGATTATAAGTATAACAATAAAAATGAATACATTTAGTGTCCCCACTTTATAAAATGGTGAAGCGGTTGCTCCACTGGTCAGCTGCCTTCGACCTCCTAATTTCCACAACAAACAGTTTTCCTCTGCGGTTTTAGAGAAGTGAAAATCAGGTGCATTTGTGAATGAGCCAGAGTCAACCGTCTGCCCTCCTGATGCTCCACCTGACATTCTCTACCTGTTTGCTTTTCCAACACCAGCGTCCTCTGACTTTAACGAGTCGCCACTGGACCGTTTCATCTCTCCTGGTGTTTGTCAGAAGGTCGAGAGGTTGCCAGCCCCGATGACCGGCGAGTCCTGCAGAGCAGGTGTTCGGCCCTGTTGGCATGAACATTGATTACCCACAGTCCCACTCAACAATGCAGGGGCCCCGGGCAGGCACCATATTGCTGCCATATCGTCATGACGACACATCAAACAGACACGGCGGGGCCAGGAGTGTGGACTCGAGCTTGTGGAGGTGAATTTTCATGATGATAATTATGAATAAAGGAGGAAATAATTACAGCGCTGCATTCGCCAAAACCAGCTCCATCTGTGTTCAAGTGTGAGATATTGTGTGTGTGTGTGTGTGTGTGTGTGTGTGTGTGTGTGTGTGTGTGTGTGTGTGTGTGTGTGTGTGTGTGTGTGTGTGTGTGTGTGTGTGTGTGTGGGTTACCCAGTGCTTTGTGGTGAGGGCCACCTGATTCTATTCCAGATGAAATGGGATAGCAACACAATTATCTCAAGTCCAATTCTTTGAGGCCTATTGTGTCTGTAAACTGAGCCTGAGCAAAGGATTAATGTGTCTGTGGGGTTTGGAGAGGAGGTGTGTGCATGCATGCGTGCGTACGTGCATGCGTGTGTGTGTAAAGCTGTTGCTTCATCTCTCTGCTGAATAGACTCTAAGCTCTAACTAAGAGCGCGCTGGAGAGAGGCAGAGGGGAGAAAGGGATGGGACCTAGAGGAGGAGGATGGAGTACCGGCCTTCAACCACAAATGGCAAGAAAGTAAAAAGAAACACAGAAACAAGAGAACAAAGAAACCTCATTTACACTGTCAGCTGTAATGTGTGTAACCACCACAACAAATATTAGCACCCATCCGAAGAGAAACGAGGAAGTCGAGAGTGAATCAAAAGCTGTCCTAGCCATTGTCACGGCAACAGATTGGCAAAACGCTGGCCGGTCCTCCCAGGATGCTCGGCTCCCCTCATCTGGTATAATTTACCATCCAATGATGAAATGACGAGTAAGAGCCCAAATCTCAGGCTGAAAGAGTTCAGATTTCACCGAGCCGGCGCGCCTGCTGCTGCAGGAGCAGAACTAACAATCACAGGAGTCACGCTGCTGGGAGCAGCACTTCCATCTGCAGTAATGGTAATAGCTGCACTGGTAATTTTTAGGTGTAACATTAGCAGAAAATCTTTCTTTCAAACAGAGACTGGATGTCAGTTGCAGCAGCTGCAGTCTGCTCAGGATACGGCTGCTTTCAGCTCATGTAGATAAATAGAGCTGATTGGAGGGGAAACGGTTACCAGGGTGCACCAATTAACAGCTAAATTAACTCAGTTTATCATTCTAAAAGCTACTGTTGATACATTTTTATCTCATTTTAACTCTTTATAAAACTGTGAAGGGATTTAATGTCAGTGTCATGTTTGAGCTCAGAGAAGCTCAGTGTAGTTTTATGGTGAGTTGGTAGACGTTGTAGTGGTTTCATAGCTACATTTTACAAGGCAAGGAGTTTTTCAAATTCTCCTCATCACAATGCCAAACTTAAATCACCAAACTCTGTAATCAGTCAGTTAATAAGGATTTGTCATTGTTGACAGCAAAAAACACAATATGGAAAACAAACTCAAATGACATATTTTGGATTTTCTTCCTTTATTAAAGAAAGAAAGAAAGAAAGAAAGAAAGAAAGAAAGAAAGAAAGAAAGAAAGAAAGAAAGAAAGAAAGAAAGAAAGAAAGAAAGAAAGTAAGAAAGAAAGAAAGAAAGAAAGAAAGAAAACTGTGGTTAGATCATACAGATTTCAGAAAAGTGAAAATGGAAACAACAGGGAAAACAAAGTGGATCGTTTGGCACTAAATCTGAATTTATTCTAATAAATAAATAAGAGCCAGGAAAAGAAAGTCTCTACTGTGAACCTACATGTATATGGGCCGTTAACGGCGTTAATGCCAGACTCTTTATCGTGCGACAAAAAAAATACCGCTGTAATCTAAATTGGGTTCCTGGGTCTGTACCAGCTATCACCAAATGGCGGACTCCGATCCTGATCCAGTTATTTCCGGAGTCCAGACATGCAGCCTGGGAGACGTGCCTCCTTTACGTGGATCCTGCACCTGGACCAGGGGGACCAGGTCCCGAACGCGTCGGTTTCACTTGGACCTTCACCTGGACCGGGAGGCGCGCAGGTGTCCCTTTAGAGCTAAGCCAGCGACAACCTCGGCATACGCTCCTTCCTCCTGAACTGGACTGTACGAGGTTATATATATGTATGTATGTATGTATGTATGTATGTATGTATGTATGTATGTATGTATGTATGTATATATATGTGTGTGTGTGTGTGTGTGTGTGTGTAGCTCTCGAGGACAGGACTTGGGCACCCCTGCTCTATCAGGTCAAATTAAGAACTACTGGTCAGCCTTACAGCTTAATGATGGGTTTGTTTTTATTTTAATGCTTCAGTAGAAGTAGTCTTTGGTCCTAAATTGATACAAATATTTCACCTCTAATCTGACCTGTTTCACTAGTTAGAGTCCAATAGAACCGAAGAAATGGATGTCATGGTATCGTCACTCTGAGGACCTACACAGAGTTTTGACACCTTCAGTTTGTTTCCACTGTCAGTTGATAGGTTTTGGTTTCTTTTCACAAGTTAGCTGTCCATCCGTCCGTCCGTCCGTCCGTCCGTTCGTCCGTCCATCCATCCCTCCCTCCCCTGCTTATTCAAGGTGAGGTCACAGAGATTACAGGTTTCAGAGGACCTCTCCCCAGTGACACTCTTCAGCTCTTCTGTACTAAACCTGTTGATGTGAATAAACCTAGCAGTCACTAAAACAACTCAGAAACCAGCTGAGATGTTGGATCCAGAGACCTTCTGTTCAGACAAGTTGGAGTGATTTAGAGGATTACTCTGAAAGTTCTTTAACCAACAGTAGATGTTTTGAATCCTGAGTTAGCCTTTGTCCAGGAAAACAGTGATAATCAAGCTTTAATGAGTGTAATTATGTTGTGTTACTGTTACACAACAAAACAGCAGCTGCTTTTCTTCTTAATGTGATGAATTTAGTGTGATGTTTAAAACACACCTCAGCTCTTGCAACAAATAAACACTAGTCAATGATTCAGTTATAAAAACATTTAAAGGCATTAAAAAACTGGAATCAATGGAGGACTGAAGAATTTACACATAATCTAAAGAATGAACCAACTAGAGAAAGGTTTGTCATGCAATAGTTTTAAAACGTTACCTCTACCTGTCTCTCACTTGTGGTGACCTTAAAGGTCCCATGACATCGGTTTCCATGTTTTCTGACTTATCTATCATGTTGCAACGTTGAGTTCTCACCTTAAACCTGCCAGAAAGAGCAAAAAACGGCGTCCATCTGTCTCCTAGTACAGCCAGTGAGAAGCTCTTCCAGATTTCAGACCCAGGTTTCAAACCGTTTTTTTCACTCCAGCCCGCTATGAGGTCATAGTGATCCGGACTTGCTTATATGGTCAATTCTCCTCCCACATGCACGTTCACGACACCTGGAGCGAGGCAGTGCCGCCGCCATTGCCCATAGACCGTGTAGTGTTTAGTTTCAGTTTCGTTTCTCTTTCACGCGACGGCACTGCCCCCTGCTGCAGCAGAAGTGTCAGGCTGCCAAATAAGGAGAAACCCAGCAGAACCGGAAGGCGGCGCTTTCTTCTGATCTCTGAGTTGCTTGTTAGGAAATAATTACAGCGTATTTTGAGTTATAATGGTGCAACGCTGATCTAGAGGCATCAAAGATTACACCTGTTTAATATAAAGTGATTTAAATATGGAGTCACAGGCACTTTAATGAAGTTAAAAACAGGGCTGCACATTTGTGCATGTGTCGACAAGCTTCTGTGACTTACGAACGCTACTTTGAGCACTGCGTGATGTGAAGCTCGTCAGTGTGTCATCACAGGCTGCGCGATCGGGACCACAAAAGCCCTGGGTGCTCATTTATAAAACTTGCGTATGCACAAAATGGGCCTGAAAGTTGTGTAAGTCACTTTTTACTCAAACTTTGGGATTTATAAAAGAAAAACGTAACGAAAAAAATGTGCACTACTCTAAGCAAATTTAGAACCTTGTGTAAGGACCTGTTGGAGATGTGAAACCTGTCAGAGCAGCTGGTGAGATGAAAAAATGTTGAATTTATGACACAATTAAAGACTTGTAGACCCTCGTGCACAGAACCAACAATCCCATCTCTAAAAAGAATAAAAATTTAAATCTGAATGAAAATATGTCGCATTTTTGACAAGTATCCCATTATGTTCATCCAGTCGTCTTCAGATTATATAACAGCTGCACTTATTGGTGCATTAATTGTGATTTCTGAGACTTAGGAATCCTGCAGGGACACTTGTGCGTAATGCGCTGAAAAGCGTTGCAGCTCAGCCAGCAGGCAGACTCCGGATGAATGGGAGAGAGTTTTTAGAGATTTCTAGATAATGACTGGACCATCGATCAGCTGATAGATTAATTAGAGCATCCTATGGATCAACTGGGTCCAGTATTAGATCAAGAGAACCATCAGAACCAGTAAAACCCGGTGTCACCGGCCGTTCTCAGGTTCCCAGCGATTTATCCAACAGGTTGACTGTTTAATAGGATGAACAGCATGACGTGTCTTCCCCTTTGGATTAAAATAAATGCTGTCATTAAACGTTTCTCTTAGATCATAGATCTACACGATCTCTGTCAGTGACAGCAGACGCGCTGCAGAGAGACTGACTCTCGGAGCACTTCCATGTTCTCGTAATCTGACAACATTTCATCACCAAATAAAACATTTTTCCGTCCATCCACTTCACCACAAGCACCTCGAGTTTCAGCCTCTGTGAAATCACGTTTTCTAAACCTCTCCGTTGTCACGATTTACTGTTAAAAGCCAGAAACCCACTGGCTTATGCATATGCAATTATTCATGAGGTACTTTGCATTGACCGTATATGGCAGAATCGGAAATGGAATTTGCGTAACTGAAAATTATTTGCTGAGCTTAAGCAAGTTTTAGTAAGGATTCTACGCAAAGTATTACAAATGAGCACCCTGGTTTGCAAAAGAGCATTTAGGCAGAGGGATCAGCTATGCACACTCAATATCTGGTGTGCATGTGCACTGGTGG
This sequence comes from Callopanchax toddi, assembly GCA_006937965.1. NCBI lineage: Eukaryota > Metazoa > Chordata > Actinopteri > Cyprinodontiformes > Nothobranchiidae > Callopanchax > Callopanchax toddi. The sequence continues at coordinate 213,446 of SSNR01000491.1, read as the reverse complement.
ACCAGTTATGTGCAGCCTTGGTTATATAACTGTTGATCCTAATGGGCCCCTGGCAGGGGTGGAGCCCCCTTGGCCACCCCAAACACAATTTTCTGCCAGGTTTTTTGCAGACCCATACATTTACAGGCTTATTTAAGTCTTCATGACAGTTCTATGGGGTTTTTATACTTATTTTCTACAGGTAAATAATTGGGTAACCAAAATATATTATTAGATCCACAGTTACTTGACACAGAAAATAATAAGACATCAGTTTAAGTCCCACCCCTGTAATGGTCTCAGTCTGGCCACCCTTTGATTTCACCATTGGCCACTAGGAGCAGCTTTAACATTTCTCTACTGTTCCTCTTCAGCTACAGTTTAAACATCAGTAGGGCTGGGTATCGAAACACGGTACTACTGTGCTACCGACCGAAAACCTTCGGTAGGTAGTACTATATTTCGGTACTTTTACAATAAAATGTCCCAATAAATGTGCCGCTACAGCCTCGCTCTGGTCAGCGCACACACACAGGCTGAGTGACACAGCCTCTCCCTCTCCTCTCAACATTACGGCAAAAAAAAAAGAAAAAGAAGAGAGATCCCAGTTCGCGATCCGGGTCCGGATAAGCGGAAGGAGACGAGGCGAGACCTTCCTCTCTTGTTTAAACACTCTCGTTGGTACCGACCGGGCCGTCAGAACGGCAGATTAAAAATATCTGTCCCGAACACCAAGTTTAACCCCGCAGCTCTGTTTTCACCTGCTGAGGCGTCGGAGCTGCAGCCTCCTCAGGGCGACGCAGAACACATGCGTTGTTTTTTTTTATTGCATTTAAAAAATCTGCGAGGCCACGAGACGTACTTGTTTGATTTAGGAGGATTTACTTTTTCTTAGAGACCATATAGGCTCTGTTATCAGCAACAATGTGGAGGGTTTTCCTCCTCTGGTCATTCAGTCCTGTACCCCCACCCTCCCCTCCCCCCCATCCTGGCACCTCCAGAGTAACACTAGTTTCTGGTTGACCTGAATCTGTGTACTCTTTATTAGCAAAAAGGGAATAATGAAATACTGAAAACAAATGTTTTCCTGTATTTCCAATTGTTTTTCCATAACAAAAACCAAATAACTGTTATATCTGGTTATTCAGTTTCCCTTTCAGAAACAAAAACAAAAAACAAAAGAAAGAGTTCATGGATTGTATGACAGCCTTAGTTAGTTCCAGAGGGAAGAGATAAATAAATAATAATTATAATAAATGCATAAATATGCCATAAAACAGTTTTTTTAGTTTAATTTAAAAAACCTTTAAGTACTTGTTATTTTCTCTAAGAATTATACATATAGGTATCGAAAAAAGTCTCGTTAAGATACCGTATCGAAAACCAGGTATCATTAAAGTAGTAGTATCGAAAAATATTTAACGATACCCAGCCCTAAACATCAGCCGTAGACATTGTGTCTGAGATGAGATTGTTACTAAACTAAGTCCTGTATTGATGAGCATCACCTGTGAGCAGAGAGGAAAAAAACATCATTTCTGCCGGAGGTCAAAGTTCTGACAGAACCTGAGTTGGAATATATATTTAGTCAAACAGAAACACAGTTTTCTCTCAGCGTTTGAAGGAGAAGGCAGCTGGTTAGATTTTTTAAAAATCAATCACACCACTGCTGCCCCTCCTCGGCAAAAAACACAGAGCTTCTCCATCCACAGTTTTTCTACGGGTGTGACGCCCTCAGGCTGTTGTAACTCGCTAGTTTGATGTTTTTTTACTTTGCACAACAACAACAACCTGCCTCTCTGTCGACTCAATCCCACAATGCACCTGCTGTAAGTCAGCACATTCACAGAGTCGAGCCTGGGGGGAGGCAACATTTTGTTCCTGTACTTTCAGGGGGAAAAAAACACAGGAAAAAAAGCATAGAATCAAGCATAATGATGATGAGAATAAGAATCCTCTAATTATAAAACATCACAGTGACCTGCTGGCTCATAAACACAACATCATAACAAAATACATAAAGGAAAGATAAGCTTATGTAAAACAGCACTCAGCAGGATACAGACATGATGTTAATGTGGTCCTAATAACAACACAGGCTGCACTTTTCTGCATGATGTGCAGAATGTTAGACTCATCTTGTTTTGAGCCGACTGTAAAATAAATCTGCACTGAGTTTCTAAACTGACTTTTTAGTTTTCACAAATAAATAAAAATAACTTTACTGTTTAAAATGAGAAGAAACCTTGTTTTTATCTTTACCTTACAGCTTTAGGGCGTCTTTATCTTGAGACAGAAACCTACAGATTCTGAATCTAAGAAAAATCACATTCTGGTTCCAATACAGGCAGACAGCTTGTCTTATTGTTTATTGGTTATAGAACTTAGCTAGTCATTTTAGAAAATGCCTGAAGCAACATTTGATAATGAAGAAAGCTAAGGTGCCTTCTTTCTTTGTTTTATCCACGTCCTCATTATCTAAACAACTTCTGAAGAAATGCTGAACGGAGTCAAAGCAGCTGAAGCCAGAAAATCTCATTCTAATATGCAACAACGTTCTTTTATAAATCCCAGTCATAAAGTCTCCTCGACTCGACTCGCCTTCCTCCACTTATCAAGGTCCGGGTTGCGGGGGCAGCATCCCAACTAAGGAGCCCCAGACCATCCTCTCCTCAGCCACCTCCACCAGCTCCTCTGGCAGGACCCCAAGGCATTCCCAGGCCAGGTTGATATATTTTCTCCAGCGTGTCCTGGGTCGACCCGGGTGCCTCCTGCCAGCAGGACATGCCCAAAACACCTCCCGTGGAGGCGTCCAGGAGGCATTCTGACCAGATGCCCGAACCACCTCAACTGACTCCTCTCAAGATGGAGGAGCAGCGGCTCTATTCCGGATGTCCGAGCTCCTCACCCTATCTCTAAGGCTGAGCCCGGCCACCCTACAGAGAAAACTCATTTCGACCGCTTGTATCTGCGATCTCGTTCTTTTGGTCATTACCCAAAGCTCATGACCAGGTGAGGATTGGGACGTAGATCGACCGGTAAATAGAGAGCCTTGCTTTCTGACTCAGCTCCTTCTTCACCACAACTGATCGGTTCAGCGTCCGCATCACTGCAGACGCTGCCCCAATCCGCCTGTTGATCTCCCGTTCCCTCCTTCCCTTACTTGTAAACTCCTCCACTTGAGGCAGGACCTCTCTCCGGGAGTTGGCAATCCACCTTTTTCTGGTCGAGAACCATGGCCTCAGACTTAGAGGTGCTGATCCTCATCTCAGCCGCTTCACACTTACAGCTGCGAACCTTCCCAGCAAGAGCTGTAGGTCAGAGCTCGATGAAGCTAGGAGGACCACATCATCAAAAAGCAGAGACGAGATTCTCCTGTCACCAAACTCAACACCCTCCACACCACGGCTGCTCCTAGAAATCCTGTCCATAAAGGTTATGAAGAGGACCGGTGACAAAGGGCAGCCCTGGCGGAGTCCAACCCTCACTGGGAACAGGTCCGACTTACTGCCGGCTATGCGGACCAGACTCACACTCCTCTGGTACAGGGACTGAATGGCCCTTAACAAAAGACTATCCACTCCGTACTCCTGGAGCGCCCCCCACAGGGTGTCCCTGGGGACACGGTCATAAGCCTTCTCCAAATCCACAAAACACATGTGGATTGGTTGGGCAAACTCCCATGACCCCTCCATCACCCTAGCGAGGGTAAAGAGCTGGTCCACAGTTCCACGACCAGGACGAAAACCACATTGCTCCTCTTCTATCTGAGGTTCAACCATCGACCGGACCCTCCTCTCCAGTACCCTGGAGTAGACCTTCCCAGGGAGGCTGAGGAGTGTGATCCCCCTATAGTTGGAACACACCCTCTGGTCCCCCTTCTTAAAAATGGGAACCACCACCCCGGTCTGCCACTCCACAGGAACTGTGGTCCCAGATGTCCCGTTTTGTACGGGATTGTCCCGCATTTACCTTAAATTTCACACGTCCCGCAATTTGAGACGCTGTCCTGCATTGTTATCTTAACCCTTAAACACCAAGGATCTTGTGCTCTTTCGGTTGTTCTCAAAGAAATCCATTCCACTTGATTCATTAGAAATCACATAGATCGAGGGCCAGACTGGTGAGGAACAGAAATTTTTTTTCAACCTCTATTTTACCAGGTAAACTGTTTGAGAACATTCTCATTTGCATGACCTGGCCGAGAGCCTCAGAGAATAGTGCAAGAACTATGACCAGAGGTAAATCCCCCACAGATAATCACTCGTTTGGTCTTTAATAAAAAAGTAAATGTGCCTAAATAAAATAAATACATATTAACCCAATTTGGGGATCAACATTAAAGACAACCGTTCATTTTACAAAAAATATCATTGAAGATCATCATTAATGGAGATCCCTCTAAGCTGTTACTTATCCTGATTCCTGATCAAATCTGTTGTCCTCTGTAAAAAATAACATTCCAGATTTACACAATAACTAAAACTGAATTATCATAGGAGAAACTCTCACTTTAAATACATATAATTCAACTGTTACTAGTAAAATGTCTTATTTTAAATGGATAAAAAAACATTCCAGCCTCAGTAATTTTATTTAAATACCTGAACAGACATTAAGCTAGTACTGTTTTTATTTCAGATAGGTAGAACTGTTTTCTTCTTCAGAACAATGAGGTTCTTGAGATTTGTTTTCAAGTTTTTGAGGTCACTTATTTAATTCAAATGTTAAACCACCATTAGAATATTAGTAGAAATTTAGAAGATCTTATCATTAAAGATGTAATCATTGTTTTTTAGCTTGAATGATTTTTCCTCATCATTATCCTGCCATTATACGAATTACATATTGTATCATTTAAAATTGTGAAAAAAGTCAGAAACTCTTTCAAAAAATAAAGTAAGAGGATTTTCAAGGCATTTTTCTGAAGAAGAAGTTAATTATTGTTTTTTCCTCCTAAATTTATTGTACAATGTGTTATTGTACAATACAAAAAAAATACTTCAATCTCAGAATAGCTAAGCATCAATGAGAAAAATAAACTTTTTATTAAAACATAAAGACTACTACTCAAAATGTTTCATTTAAAATAGAAATGTATCCTGACATTTTGAATACAGTTATTGTTTAAAACAGCTGATTATTTGTATATCAGTACAGGAAGTAGAGTTTTAGGAGGGATTTCTGGGACGTCTATCCTTGGTTTTAGGATTTAGGTGGAGGGGGGAGGGGGGGCATTATTAACAACAAGAGCTCCCAATTTACATATTTATTGATCTCAAAATACTGGTGAATTTCCAATTTGACCAGAAGAAAGGGCCTGTTGTGTTTTTAATTAGTGACCAACAGAGTTAAAATTCTGACTCTGAGGACGCCCCGGCACCGAGGCGTGATTTGAATCTTTATTTATGTAAAAAGAGGGTTTCCTGCAGCCTGGTTCTCCATGTATGACCAGCTCTGCTGTTATTAGATGTTCTCTGATATCCACGAGAGAGCAGGAATAAAAACGCCTCCATCTGAACAGAACTTCTAATGAGCAAATCTACAATCAGAGGCTGGAGCATGAAAAATATGGAAGGGTTTTTGGAGACCATGACTAATGGCGACGAGGCTGTCAGACTTTGAATCTCTTTCACAACCAGACAGCGACTTGTTCAGGGTTCTTTGAACATACAATATTTCTGTAGAGGGTCCTTGTACTGCGCTGCGCTGCGCAGGCTTTTGAAAACATGTTATCAATAGTCCATATCTGAGACAGAAAAAGCCTGAGTGCTGTTTCAATGTCAGTGTCACCTCACCACTCTGCATTGTAAATGCTTCTTTTCAAACGCGCCTGTAAAACTTTTAAGTAACGTTAGAGCTGCAGAGTCTGAATAGGAGACAAAATCAAGTGAGTCAGAATAAAAAACTTAAGGATGAAAAGGCTGACAGCTGCTGTCTGTAAGTGCTTTCAAAATTAAAGACCTCTCTTTTATGAAAGTGCTTCATAATTACGCATTTTCCAGACGTGTGAACTACGTTTTGTCTATCTTTTAATTAAATCCCATCTTCTTAATTGTGACAAATTTCAGTCACTTATTGTACTGCATATAGGTGCATGAATCCGCTCACCTCTGAGCATCAGTATAACTGCATTTAGATATAGTTTTGTTCAGATTATTTTCCAATCTCAGAAGCATCTTTAAAATAAACAATCAAAACAAGTAGGCTTTTAACTTGAAACATGTCGGAGAGAAACTGGACGTCAAGTGAGGTTTTACAAAGTTTTCTTGCAACATTTATGGTTACGTTCATTCAAAATGTTGAAGCAAGAAATGTGTTTGTATCATGATGGACCTCTAGATTCTAATCATCTAATTAGAAACAACATTGTTCAATAGTATGTATAAAGCTCTGCTGGGATGTAGGATGATTGAGAGTTTTAGGATAATTCTTTAAATCATAATCAGACTTCCTGTTTAAATTCACGGGTAAAATATCTTAAAGGTTCCAGCTTACTGTTATTTAGAAAGTGATTTTATGACCAACATGTTTAGGCTTCAGGCTGCATGGTGGCGCAGTTGGTTAGCACTGTTGCCTCGCAGCAAGGAGGTCGTGGGTTCGCGTCCCGGCTCTGCGGCCTCTCTGCGTGGAGTTTGCATGTTCTCCCCGTGCATGCGTGGGTTTCCTCCGGGTACTCCGGTTTCCTCCCACAGTCCAAAGACATGACTGTCAGGCTAATTGGGCTGGTAAAATTGTCCTTAGGTGTGAGTGGGTGTGTGGTTGTTTGTCTCGTTCGTCTCTGTGTGGCCCTGCGATGGACTGGTGACCCGTCCAGGGTGTCCCCCGCCTCTCGCCCCTTGACCGCTGGAGATAGGCACCAGCTGCCCCGCGACCCTCTGTGGAGGAATAAGCGGCTACAGAAAATGGATGGATGGATGGATGTTTAGGCTTCTGTGTATTTAGATCAACATTAAATTCAACAGGCAACAAGCTAAATAGATAAGTAAAACACATCAAAATAAAGCAACTTAAGAGCCTGATGAGGGCTTGTCCTGGCATTTAAGTGTTTCTGTGTAAAGTTACAAGTAATTATTACAGATGGAGGCAAAGAGTTTAACTGTTTTATTCTAAAAATAAGTTATTTTCCTTATAGCCACTCCTCTGGTCTCTGTTTTTTATTCTGTTGATTATGCTCAGCTGTTCCTGATTACACTAATCAGTTACCCAGCATACCCAGTTATCATCCTCATGATCAGATCCTCCTGTTGTGGGTTTTCTTCCTAGAGTTCCTATGGTTCCTTGGCTTAGTGTTCTGTTCTTCCTTACTTGTTAAGTTTTACCTTATTAACATTGATTAGGAGTTCACTTCCTGTGTCCTGTTTGCTCTTTTTTTTGGGATCCTCAGTCTAAATGGTGACATCCCATTGGACTTTGTTTGAGACATTGTTTGGACCTGCTACTGAGGACTGGTAAGTTAAGTAAGTAAAGTTTATTTATATAGCACCTTTCACAGAAAAAATCACAAAGTGCTTCACAAAAAAAGAAAAAACAAATAAAATCAATAAAACAAACAAAATATCATTAAACAACAACAAGCGAACGTAAAAGAGTTATTTAAAAACTGTTTTGAATAATTGGGTCTTCAGCTGCTTTTTAAAGGAGTCCAGACTGTCTATACAGCGTAAAACTAAAGGAAGGTCATTCCAAAGTCGAGGTGCAACAGACTGGAAGGAGCGATCACCTCGACTTTTAAATCTGGTCCTTGGAACTGTTAGGAGATTCTGGTCTGTGGACCTGAGAGCTCGGGTTGGAGCGTATCAGTTCAGTAACATAAAGAGGAGCTTGACCATGTAGGGCCCTGAAAGTTAGAGTCAGGATTTTAAAATGAACTCTACATTTAACAGGTAACCAGTGCAGAGACTTCAGAATAGGAGTGATGTGATCTTTTGTGTTTGCTCCAGTGAGGAGCCTCGCTGCAGAGTTCTGGACCAGCTGAAGGCCATAAAGGGCTTTTTGGTTCAAACGTGGACATGTGGTACTCATCAACTTATCCAGGTCTTGGTCACAGCTATAGCTACCAGACTGACCTCTCCCCAGCCACCTCCACCAGCTCATCCAGTGGGACCCCAAGGTGTTCTCAGGCCAGCCTACAGAGAGAATCCTCTCTCTTGTCTCGTCTCTGGGTGTCGTTCAAGCAGGGCATGCCTGAAACACCTCCCCAAGGATGCATGCTGACCAGATGAGGAGTGGTTCTAATCCAATCCCTCTCTTGTACAAACAGCAACACTACTGCATAATTATGTGCAGTGTGTTCATTTATCTCTGATAAATCTCTTCTTGAGAAATCCTGAACTCTAGTTTTTCTTTTATTTTCCTTTTATATATTTTTTAATTTTTTATGCTTATGTCTTTATATTTTTTTGACATCCAGTATGGTCGGCAGAGTAAGAATTTCATTGTGCATGGAAACACATTTCTATACTGTGCATATGACAATAAATCTTTGAATCTCTTGGATGTCTGAGCTCCTCGCCCGACCTCTAAGGCTGAGCCTGCTGAGGAAAGTCATTTCTAGTCTTTTGTCTTTCAGTCATTCCTCTCAACTAATGACTTTTTGTTGAGTAAATCCTTCATCCTGGTAGCTGTCTATCTTCTGTGTTTTTATTTATGACTTTTTTAACAAATAGCTAACTACTGTATTTTTTTCCCTTTATGACACACTCAGAGAAATAGTTTACATCTATTAGGACTGATGAGCTAACAGCTAGTTATAACCAAGGTGTGTTGCTTTCATCTTTTAAAAGCTCCAGTCTCCTGTGGTTCATGTGATGCTATTTATAAACTTTTATAATATCATTTCTTTTACATTAAGCAGTTCCATTCAGCAGGAATATTTTAAAACCCTGCTGTTTTTGACCCCTGAATGCACCACAGGTATGGGCTTTTCTACCTGTAGTACTATTTTTGGACAGTAAATGACCACAGAATTCTTTGTAAGTGACCTGACACTGAGTGTTGCGTTGATGTTTGCAGATTGCTGCTGGGAAAACAGAAAATATTAGAAAGTTTGTGTTTGTTGCTCAGAAAACCTCCAGATCACAAACAGTTCAGTTAAATCTCCCAGCTGTCGATCCTTCAGTCTCTTGTTTATTCATGAAATAACACTAAACCGTTTTCTGGTCTTTCAAGAGTCAAAGGGAAAAAAAGTGTTAACTTGTGCCTGAATTTCAATGCATCAATGCAAAAACGTTTTTGTAAACCTAAATGAATAACTTTACACATAGTGTTTCACTAGATGGAACCTTTTGAATAAAAAAGAATAAAATCCTTTCATTTTTTTAGTGCATGAATGCAGGATGCTGCTCGTTTTAGTTGAGAACAAAGCAGTTTGGAGCCATTTAATCTCTCCTCACACATGTTTCCTCCACCCTGGAAAATGTTTAAACTTTTCAGGAGTGAGTCGCTACAAAAGTACGCCGGCATTTTAAATGGAAACAGAAAGAAAAGCCATCCAGGAGGGAGGAGAAACAGCAGCATGGAGATGAGTGATAGAGCAGCTAATTGTGTCCTGAGAGATAAAAACGTCGGCTAAAGAGAGGAAAAGAAATTCCTTCTCAGTTATCAGCTTTCCTCTGAGATGCAGTGTCTTTTCTAGGAGAAGAAAAAAAACTTGTTAAAAAGAAATATAAAAGGTGTGAGGAGGCACAAAGGATGCTTATCCACCTTTTGAGTGAGCCGACAAAAGGAAAAAAAATCTCAGCTCTGGCTAATTACAACCCAGCTGATGAAAGAGACCAAAGTAAAGAATGGAAATGCTTCAATAGAAAAAGGTGCAGCAGAATTAAAACTGTCCCACAGTCAAATCAAAGCTAAATTGCACCATTTTTCTGCCTCTTGTAAATCAGAAACTCAGAGCGATTTATTCGAGAGGGAATTTAATTGTTTTCCTCCTGACGGAGATGTTTGAGACAAATACCATCCAGCATGAGGAGGTGGAGCCGATCAGGAGGCTTTTATTTTGTTAAATCCCAGCGACTGGGATCATGTCCAAATATCTGACGTCTTTATGTTTTGGCATAAAGACTGCGGTGTGTGTGTGTGTGTGTGTGTGTGTGTGTGTGTGTCCATCACATGCCTCTTTTTATTACTCTGGCACCCTAAAATAAAACGTTTTTTTTCTCACTTCACCAGTTAAAAAGCCATCGGTTTATTCATCTGACTAATTCTGTGTGACATTTTTGTGGATTTATTCTTCACTTTGATTGTTTAATCAGTGAGTTTTGCTACATTTTTCTTATAAATTAAATTTTGGATAAAGATATTTAAGATGTTGTCCAACAGAATGTGATTTGTGAACTTAGAAAACTAAACAACAGATGGAAACAATCGTGACTGTGCCTGAATCGTAACAGTAATATAAATCAAATTAGACTTTACACATTAAAACACATTTTCTTTTCAAATAATAAAAAACAAATCCACTAACCAGAGCACTTTATCATTTGTCATCATCTTCAGGATACTAGTCTGAGTTTACTCTGACTTGTATTTTTACACATTGAGTACATTTCTATCATCACCATCTAGTATAGTTTTAGTTTAATTTGAATCATTTGTTTAGTCTTTTCAATTTATTTCATAGTGTGTGTTTTTTAGTAATAATCTGATAAATGTGTCTGTTTAGATTGATGGGTGGGTCAGAGCCACTCAGCAGACCATCTTCCTTTTGCCGTTTGTGGGCGGAGCCAGCAGTAACGGCCTGAGATGTTCTGAGTGCAGCTCTACGTTGTCATCTCAGAGGAGAGACTCTCCACGCTCCGAGCTGTTGGCTCAGACCTACATGAGGGGAAAATTGGAGGAGCTGAGAGTTTTTGAAAGGCTTCGCCCTCGTCGCTGCTCCTCTGCAGCTCGTAGCCAAACGCTGAGTGACTGTAAGTAAACGAACCTTCAGCTGATCCCTCTTGTTTAAGAGCCGGCGCTCAGTGTCACAGCTGAATTACACGTGAACATGTTGACTTTGACAGCGTGTGCTTTGTCTCTTGGCTCTGAGATCAGAGGCTCTTTGAAACGACCTGTTAGTCAAATGTCAGCAGTTCACACAGGCTTCTCCTTTTTGTCTTTTATTGACAGAGACACAGCAGCTCTGCTCAGTTTACCTTCAGCTCTGGCTGTTTGACTTTCAGCTGGAGGAAACATCAAATTACAAACACTCACTATGAGACCCACATATGTCACGTCTGTAAGAGTTTTTTTGTGTTTGGTTTGCATGAAGTAACACATTGTGTCAATAGTTTCTGTCCAATTGTTTTGTGAAACATTTGTTGCAGCAGTTTAACACCTACAGTCACTGAAAACAAGGAAGTGAAACATCTTGAATTGAACTTAATAAAAACAATCTCATCTCAAAAATCTAAAAAAACACAACAGATTACAGGATAGAAGAGGAGCTGCTGATCAGATCATTGATCATCATCAGTGTGAGCTCCTCTGCTCCTGAGCCTACAGGCATAACATGACTGAAAACAGACTTCTTCATACTTTCCGTGTATGATATGACATAAATTCCATTATCGTTCCATCTACCAGCATCGCACAGCAAACGAACGCGTGTGGCTCAGGTTTTGTGACCGTGATGCAGTACCTGCCTTGTTCATCTAAAGTGGGGGTGTTATGGCCTGAGGCCATTTGTGAGTTTTCCTGCAGGTTTCCTGGCTGCCTGCTCTGCTGTGGGATCACACTCCTGTGATTGGATGCGTGTTCTGCTGTGCCACCACACACCTGGGATTGGCTACCTTCTCTGCTCATCCTCCAGTTCCTCCTGATTGGTTCATTTGTTCCCTGCTCCACCAATTAGTGATGGACAAAGACTATAAAAGATGAGTTTCAGCTGTGGTTCAAGGCGGCTGCCTCATTTGGTTTATGCAGCTCGCCTGAGAGGTTGTGTGTGGGACTTTGTGTTTTATGACTGGTTGTAATTCTGGTACTTTGTAGGTAGATTTACCTTTGAAAACCAATAGTTTTCCCTTGGAGTTTGTCACTGAGCGGTCTCTTTAAGTTTAGCATTTGTTTGGTTATAGGATTGTTTTGTTTTTCTAGATTCCTTTTGTTGTTTTCTGTTTACAATCCAGCCTATGTTCCTCATTGGAGGTTAGTTAGGAGTTTTTGTTGGATAGAAACACTTATTTTACCTGTTAATCCTTTGTTTTATGGAAATGGTTTGATTTTACTAACCAGACAATAAATCTACTTGTCGGTTCACCAAAAACATCTGGTTTAATGTTACCTCCTTTATCCCTAGCTGAGCTGGGTCGTAACATTAATGGGGGCTCGTCCGGGATGATCTGGACTGATGGAGACTGAACTTAGTTCCATGGAGTTTGGTGAGAGTCTTGTTCAGCAGCCTGACCTGTAGCTGGATTTCCCGTAGCTCAACCTGCTGGGGTTGTGTGTATGTGTGTGGCTTGGGGTAAGCACTTTATTTGCTAAAATTCAGTGCAGGTGCAGATTAACCAGTGTGTGGGTTTTTTTGTTGCAGTTGTGAAGACATGAGTTGTACATTTACAGCAAAGTTGGATGCTGATATGTGTGAGGTGAGTCTGTGCCTTTTCATGTCCTCTGTGGCATTGAAAGGGGTTTGACCCAATTTATTGGATCACTTTTGGATGTTACTGGCTGGGTAAAAGCAGTGACTTTGTGGTACTGGACCACAGTGATTGTGATCTGTTTCTTTGGGTGTGGCTCACTGATAAATTGTGTTGCAATGAAAATCCTTTAGTAACTTGGTGTGGTATGGGACCACTTTTGTGACTTTGTTTTGGTGGCAACAGTGCACTTTGTTTGGGATTTAGTTGCTACTTTGGAGTTTTTGTAGTGACTTTGTGTTAATCCATTTGGTTTGTGGCTGTTGTGCACCATTTTGTTTGTCACGTGTTACTATTGTGTTTATTGCATAAATTTATCACACATGCATCTGTTTTCTGTCATGAACATGTCTATTAAGCTATGTGGTGAGGGTATGAAGTTTTACTGCAGTTGGGACTTTATTTTTACCAGTCTTCTACGCAGCAGTTGGTCTTAGTTTTTGTTTTTTGTGATGGGTCCGGTAGTCCAGTTTTATCGCCTTTTTAGTTTTGGTAGGTTTAGATTTAATCTTTGTTCAGGGTAGAGGGAGGCCACCAGCTTCGACGGCCCTATAGGGGTTGACCTGACTGACCTCCCTTCTTTTGTTCATTTTGGCTGGCTCATCACTTTTAATTTTTTTGAATATTTTGCCGTTTGTGTTGTCTGGTGTTAGTTTGATTTTTAAAAATTGGTTGTGTAGTGGTGGCTCTTTGTTTGGTCCTAAATTTGTAAATGGTTTTGACTGTGGCTCATGTGAGTGGTCTGGGCCCATTTAGGACATGTTTTTCCACCCTTCCCTTTCTGTTTGTTTTGCAGGTTCCAAAGGTGACCAGACCAAAACAGAGGGGCTCAAGTTTTTCTGGTGGGATCCTGGAGGATCCCTTTTGAGGGGGGAGGTGTTACGCCCCTCTGCAGTTCCTCTGGCCATTTTCTGATGGTGCAGCAATCAGCATGGTCTGATTGCTAATTGGGTTGCACCTGGGAGAGCAGGCATAAAGCCTGCTGGGAGAGGCCTGAGGAAGAGGAACACTGGAGCTGCCACCAGTCAGGCAGAGGCTGGAGTTTTTAGGAGGATGGCTCCTTTTTAAATAAAAACCTTTTAGAAAATTCTCCTATGTGTTCAGTCTCCATTTTATGTTGTGGCCCAACGAGTTGGGTCGTAACAGGGGGCGCCAACAATACAACACAAAGATGAACTCCAATCAGGAAGAGAAGGAAAAACAACCTGAAGTTTGGTTTTGGCAGAAATACCAAGTGAGGAAACTCATCACTAACATTTATATAAATAATAACACAGAGACCACAAAGACATCAAAACTCTGTCAGTTTCTTTGAATTCTTATTTTTTTAAGAGTTGCACACGGCTCATTATGGCCTCTCATTAGACTGTAATGGAAAGGCTGCTGGATCCATGCACAAACAGATCAACATGCACAAGGAAAGTCTGTTTCCAGCCTTAAGGTCATTTCCAACCCAGTATTCAAAGCAGGAGTATTCACAAAGGGAAGACATTTAAATCAGATCGCAGTTTTCAAGTTCATTCCAAGGTCAATGCTCAGAAAATCAACAAAAACACCTCCATCTCAAATAGGAACTTGTTTGGAGTGACTTCTAAGGCCAAAGTAGAGATGTTCACTCATATTTCAAAGCTGCATGTTTGGAGTAAACCATTAACACATCAAGCTGATCCCAGCTGTCAACATGGAGGTGGAGGGCTGATGGTTTGGGCTTGTTCTGCAGCCACAGGACTCATTGAGTCCACCATGAAGTCCTCTAGATTCCGAGGTACTCTGTGAAACCATCTGTCTGACAGACCAATAACAGAATCAGTGTTCAGACCAGAACCTGATTGAATTACTGAGGGACCTTCAGAGAACTGAAGAGTGGATCAGGACTTCTCCAGAACCATGTGAGACTGATTCAAGCTACAGAAGAAGATGGCTGCACATCAACTCTGCTGAAGGAGGTTCTGTTGGATCAGAGGGACTCGGGTTTTTCAGACCCTGATTCCACTCTTTGTTGTTTCTATAAATGTAGACCTAGTAAAGTTCAAATCGTGATACATAAAATTCTAAAACTGATAGGTGTCAGTTCTTCCTAACACAACTATTTTAGATTTTTTAAACATCTTCTGAAGCACTTTGCCTTGACAGTTTAAAAATCTTGGCATCCTCTTAACTGGCTTCAGGAGGTAACATGGAACAGTTTTCTTGAGGAAGTTCACAGATATTTTCAGCACCTGTTGGTAGCGTTTCTTTCACATTACAGTTCAACTCATCCCAAACCATCTGCAGTGCAAATCAGATAAGAAGTCACTGAGGTGTGTGTGCAGTGGATGAGGCTGTCCAAAGTGTTTCCTGTAAATCACAAAAACTGGTTTTCTGAAAATGGAATCTTCAGATCCAGAGATTTAAATTAAAGTGAGTTCCTATCCTGAAGTGCATTTCAAATCATCAATGATGCAGTGAGGCTTGGTCATCACCTACTGGGAGGAGACATGCATGGGTTGGATGGTTGGTGCTGAAAGCTTTGTTTTAACTTTTCATCACAGGAGAGAGCCAAAAGCTACAAAACCATCATGGCAGCAGAATAATCACTGATGCCGCTCTAAATCCTGGGTCCCACATTAAGCCTGATTTAAAACATCAGCGCTGCGCCTCGTAGTGCCCGAGCCACGATTTTGAATAGAAACCATTGTAATCAGATAAAGTAGTCCCCCAAGGACTGCCATGTCGCGTTCCAGATGTGCTGACTGGTCCGCTCCATGGTGCTAAAGATACGCAACAGTTCTATTTCTGAGCCGAGGCGCAGCTGAGACACGTGTGTCACGACATCATGGAGTACTTTATGATGCAGAAATTACCACAATACACTAAACCGCTATTAGTACATCAAACATAAACAACCACCAGTACATGGAGGAGGAGCGTTTCACTGTGGAATATTTATGTAATTGAGCTTTTAGAAACAGATTATTCCAATAAATAACTCACTGACCCGTTGATGAAGAATTAAAAGATAATAACACAAAACACGGTGGTATTTTTGACCAGACAAAGACCAAAAGATGCGCTTCATTATGGAAAGCCGTTTTAGTCAAATTTAAATAAGTAAATACTGTTATTAGGAAAAAATTAATAAATACTTCATGAAATAAATATCTCCCTTAAATAAATAAATATAACTCTGTTACTGATATATAATTAGTAAATACTCCATTAAAAAATTAATGTCCACTTAAAATAAAAACAAAATGTTTCAGATAAAAAATATTTTAATTAAATTTTTTTTGTCTGTCAATTTAAGTTATTTCTGTATTTAATTTTTTTAATTTTTTAATTCATTTATTCCTGTTTATTTTTATTATTTCTGTATTTATTATTTAGTTCTGTATTTTTTATTTATTTTATAATAGTACTTTATTTTGTGAAACTTTTATTTTGTAAAGCTATTTTACGTATTTCAAGGACTTATTTTGTAACTTCGTTTTACATTTTGTGCAGCTCCAAACATCGTTTTATTGTTTTTAAAAGCAGAATAATGTCTGGACATTTAAAATGTCTGGATAAAGAAACCTGTGTTTTTGTGAGAGGCTTTAATAATTATTCTGATAGCTCGTTTGAGGATTTAAACTATTGGATCTATTATATTTTACTAACTTTACAGCAACAGATGAACATCATTTCAGTTTGATTTCTGCTAGCTCAGGCTTCCAGCTAAGTTTATGATCAATAATCGCACCCAGCATTTTGCTTAATAAATTCTTTCAATTTCAACACCGTTCAGTTTTTGTATTAGATCAAAATGTTTTCTAACTCACCAGAACATCATAGATTTGGTTTTCATCATGTTCATTGATGGATAACTTATTATTTTTAACCTTCCACAGTTCACTTCCTGTTTTTGTTCACCCATCTGTTCCCGAGCTGAAGACGTTGGTGTCATCTGCGAGGTGTTCCTGATGTTTGGACCGACTGAACAGCTGACAGATGGACACACCATCACTGCCACCCCTGGAGCCACGCTCCTACCAAGGCTAACATTTCTTTATGTGCTCCGAGTGTCACATCTCCTGCCAAGAAACTTGAATTAAGCAGCGCTCCATAATGCAGCTCTCCATCTCACTCTGCCGCCTGCAGCCACACATTCAAAGGTCAGACTCAACAACATGTACTTCAGTGCTCTTCAGACGCTCACAGGCTGTTTTCGTCTCTCTCTCTCTGTTCTGCTGTTGAAAGCAGCTGCTGCAGGTGATGTCACATGACTTGGGAACAAACTCTCCTAATAACTAACATCACACACACAATCACACACCTATTGATGTTCTATTTTGTCAAGTTCATTGATGTGCCAGATGAAGTGCGATGTCTGCTGAGAGTTAAATCCTGGGACAGCCAATCAGCACATCAGCTGCTAATTTAATTAATAACTCCTCAGTCTAATTAGCAGAAGACAGGCTGGGAGGAAAAACAGCTGCAGTCACCTGGGCCTCTCCACTACATTTTGATCCCAGGAAAGATGAAAACGACAAGATGAGTCTCCGGGGTGATGGTGAGGGATGTGCCCGGAGAGTTTACCGTGTGTGTGTGTGTGTGTGGAGAGGATGGGCGTGCTGATCAGCTGTAAATCCTCAGGGTGTAGAGTATGTTTGCTAGCAGCAGGAAAGCCACTGTTGCGTTATGGGTTGGTGGGGAAAACCTTCCCTCATGGAAAAAACAGGTAGAAGAGAACCACTGGGATTACCGCTGGGATTTATCGACAAGTAGCAGCAGAGTGACGGCCAGGCTCGTCGCCGCTCGCCGTCTGCTTGTTGGAGTAATTAAAAGTGATTGAGTCAGGTTGTTCACATCCAGAGGAGATAACGCCATCAGGGTGTGGCTAACATCAGCGCGGGAAACATTTCTACAGCTGGGTCCAGGGTCAAGGGTCACTTCTGATTAATTATGAGACAGAAAAACAACATCTGCAATTCCTGCAGATGTTCTGAAAACATCAAAGTTACTAATGGTTCTAACCTTGTGAAATCAAAGTAAACAAACTAGAAAGCAAAGTGAGGAGTAGAAATGAAAATAGTTTACAGTCAGAATCCACTCCTCGTGGAGATAAATGTAATAATTTGGGCTTGTATTGGTTTATTTGAACTAGCAGGGTCACATTACTCAGCTTTGACCGTTTTTAAGAACACAGGTTGGAACTTGTGGATTCTTTTCTTTTCAAATTGATATAAACATCATTTATCAGCATGTGTTCACCTACATCTTTAAGTGGTTTTGAAGGTTGAAGGTCTTTCAACCTGATGAGGCCGAAGCTTCACCGAGAACTCACAAAAAAAGAGAGAAATTTGAAATTTTAACCACTGAGTGTTTTCAGGTTTTTAATTAAATTTAAATATGGTAGTTTGCTGGTCTTAATGATTGTACTTTAATTAAGAAAATGATTTCATTTTTTTCCTTTATGTTTCTTCCTTTTTTGATTAAAAAAAAACACATTTTGTGAAAAATTTTGGGTTTTGTCATAGTGTGTGAAGGATGAAGATCCATGTGCAAACAACACAAGGATATGCCATTTGTTAAAGTGCCCATGTCATGGTTTTCCATGTTTTCTGACTTATCTATCATGTTGCAACGTTGAGTTCTCACCTTAAACCTGCCAGAAAGAGCAAAAAATGGCGTCCATCTGTCTCCTAGTCCAGCCAGTGAGAAGCTCTTCAAGATTTCAGACCCAGGTTTCAAACCGTTTTTTTCACTCCAGCCCGCTATGAGGTCATAGTGATCCGGACTTGCTTATATGGTAAATTCTCCTCCCACATGCACGTTCACGACACCTGGAGCGAGGCAGTGCCGCCGCCATCGCCATAGACCGTGTAGTGTTTAGTTTCAGTTTCGTTTCTCTTTCACGCGACGGCACTGCCCCCTGCTGCAGCAGAAGTGTCAGGCTGCCAAATAAGGAGAAACCCAGCAGAACCGGAAGGCGGCGCTTTCTTCTGATCTCTGAGTTGCTCGTTAGGAAATAATTACAGCGTATTTTGAGTTATAATGGTGCAACGCTAATCTAGAGGCATCAAAGATTACACCTGTTTAATATAAAGTGATTTAAATATGGAGTCACAGGCACTTTAAAGAAAAGCCACAAAAAGTTACAAAATAAAGAATCTGGCAGCCCCAAGAAACACAACTGAGACCTACAAGACCTGGAAGGGCATTTAAAGGGACTGGAGGTGACCAGTGGGACTGGGAACTGGTGTGAGTAATCAACAGATTACTCCTGGAAACAACTGGGAAGTGGTGAAGAGGGTGAGGCTAAAGTGACAAAGGGAAAGTGAACTGAGACAAAACTAAACCAAAAGAACTCTAAAGACAGAATATAACAAGTTTAGGCTGCAAAGCAACATTTAAAGCCTACACCAGGGATTCTCGAAGTGTGGTGCACGCGAGCTGCCACTAGGGGGTGCGCGAGATGAAAAATGTAAAGGAAATAATTACACAATTACAGAGTCACCCCCCCCCCAATATAGATGTGTAAATAATCATCTCCTATCGTTATTGTGTGGAGCTGTGGGACAGTATTTGGATGAACTCCTCTGAGCATTTTATTTTGAAGGGGACAAACTCTTCAGTTAGTTCCGGGGCGTTCTGTTATGTGGCGCTGCTATAGAGAGAACACTGATCTCATCAAATGGATATTTATTCAAAGAATCCTTTTTGACAGCTGGTGACAGCCCTGCTGATTGATTCCATATTGTGTCCTGATTTAATCAACTCCACGGTGAGACAACTGCGTTGTTTTACTAAAAATGTGATGCTGATGAGCTAATGGCTAGGCTAGTGAGTTAAAAGCCCTGATAGTGGTTTTATTCATTAAACAGCGACATGTCTTTGTTATCATTATGGCTGAACGGTTATATTACATGGTCTCCTCATCTACCCAGAGGACAAAGTAGAGGAATAGGAGTTCATGGAGCTGGGTTTTAATTTTGGCATTTAAAATTGCATACATATTGTTATATATTGAGAAATAAATATAAAAAGCTATTTTAAAAAGCTCAAAAGTATCTAAAATTAGTATTGGTAAGTACCGGTATTGATTCCTAGGTACCAGGTATTGGTTCAAACGTGAAAGGTACTCATCCCTAGGGGGATTGGGGGTGCGTCAACATGGTTGGGACATAGAAGGTCGTGCGCGACAAAAAAATTTTGCTAACTGCTGCTGTACACAACATCAAATATGGTCACTTACCCTATAAAAGGTTTCAAATATCATGTCAGTGAAAAATGGTTTGAGCTTCGTCATCTTGAACATCATGTTCATGGGGTTATTCAGTAAAATCAATTGAACTGACCAATATTCTCATTTGTCACAACTCCAGGAACCATAGAGGCTCCAGAACCACTGGAGCCTGTTAGAACACCAGTCTCTCTGTCCACAATAAAACCAGCTTTAGATCAGCATGGACTGAGAGAACCAAGAATGAAGCTTCTGCTCCAACATCAACCTCATCTGCACTACAGCTGTCCACGTGGATAGGGTTTGATGGTGAAATCAGACAGAGGACGATGCATTTATTCTGAATTAGAAGCTTGGAGGCGTCTCAGTGAAGTGTTTACAGCTAATATAACTGATCCAGCTGGTGGATGTTGCATCATGTTGTGGTTCTGGTGCATCACACACAGTGGATGGAAAAACAAAGACATGTTTTGAACCTGAAATCATCAGATACTTGGTTAAACTTGGACCCAAAGCACATCAGAACTGGTCTCTGATTGGATAAAGCAGACTAGCAATTCTCTTAAAACAACCTCCAGCTGATTGGAAACTTAATATTCTGATCAGAACCAGGAAACAAACTTATTTAAATAAACTAATTCTGCCAGAAAGAGTCCAGTTTTAGCCTGAATGATGGCAAAAGCGTGTTGATGCTATGAAAGGTTCAAACTGACATTGTTGGATGTTTAGATATGACTTTGATGCAGTAAAGAAGAAAGAAAATAAACCAAAGTTTAAATCTTGTGCACCCAATTCTTGTTTTTAAAAATTCTTGGAATTTTCTGATACTTAACATAAAATATTTGTATAAGTAAAATATTTTAATGAAACCCCAAATGATGATGACATTCATGCCCACATTGAGTGAATGTAAACATCTGACTGCAGCTTTATAGATCATTGAACATATTTTAAATTATTTTGAAATGACTGGTTTGAATCCTAGGAAAATAATGAATAAGAAAATACATCAATACAGTTAGAAACCCTGAGTTTCTAAGCTGTGACTGGATAGAGAATGAATAATAAATCTGGTGTTATTACTAAGAAAACAGATCAGTCAGATTTTGATGAGGATGGGCATCTTCCTCCTGCTGAACACTGAGAGGTTTTGAAGTCAGACACCACCCAGCTGAGAGACTGGTGTGTGCTACCTGTTGCTCTTTATATAAATCATCATAACCGAATAAACAGCCAGGTCTGGAAACATGCACGCCCCTTCTCATTACCGGGGCATCCCAGGCTGCCTTTTATCACGACTTCCACCAGCACTGGTAATAATGAAATGTATGAATACAGTATTCGGACATTAATAATTCAGTGAAGAGATATTACTTTGTACAGAAAGCAGAATAAAGTCACTTTTTTGTTTGAGTTGTAATCAGTTTCTCTGTTCTGTGCACTGGAAGTTGGTCCAGCTGCAAATGAATCTCAGTGCAAACGGATCTCGTAGCTTTTGCTATTTTTTTCCCACCACAGAACTCCTGATTTACTACTAAATAATCCCCTCCTCGGCCACTGTTCTAACATAAGCTCCTCACTGGGCTGTTGGCAAACAAATCTAAAAATATGTAGCTGTTTTCCTTTGGAATTACGTTGCATTGCTGTGTGCAAAACATTTTTGCATGTCAAATATTGGAGCATCCTGCTATTAGTCTCAGTTTTGTCAGTGTCTGTGCTTTTTATGCAGTTCTTCCTCATTTTTGTTGCAATTCGGTCGCCAAATTCGACTAAAGTTTTGTCAGATTTTTTGCCCTTTCTGATTCATAAAACTACATTGAGAGGAGCTCCAGATGCCTGAGATGACTTTCTGAGAAAATTTGTCTGAATTGTTAAACAATCTTGCAAGATTCACAGGACATGAGACTCATGCACGATTACTGAGAACATTTCAAGGCATTTTGGAAACCAACAGTTTCACTCAGTGAGATTCTGGCTTAAAGGAATATTTTAGGTCATTTTCAAGTGGCGTTCTATCAGGGATTTTTGTTGTTGGTTTTTTTCTTTCCATTTGACCTGACCTGACAGGTTAGGTAGATAGAATGGTGGCTCGAAGTGCCTTTCTACGTCAGAGCAGATTAACTCTACAACAGGAAAAGCGTAATCTGCTTTTCTTATTCAGCTTTACTGAATCTGTGGCACACCAGAACACATCTGCTTTGGCAACAGGATGAACAGGCACAGTGAGCAGAGTCAGTAGAGGCATGGAGGTGTCCTCAAACTAGTCAGATCAGGTGAAATGCTGCTGCTGAACTAATTAGTGACATTAGCAATGTGGTTTTCGTCCTGGTCGTGGAACTGTGGACCAGCTCTTTACCCTCGCTAGGGTGATGGAGGGGTCATGGGAGTTTGCCCAACCAGTCCACATGTGTTTTGTGGATTTGGAGAAGGCCTATGACCGTGTCCCCAGGGACACCCTGTGGGGGACACTCCAGGAGTAAGGGGTGGATGGTCTTTTGTTAAGGGCCATTCAGTCCCTGTACCAGAGGAGTGTGAGTCTGGTCCGCATAGCCGGCAGTAAGTCGGACCTGTTCCCAGTGAGGGTTGGACTCCACCAGGGCTGCCCTTTATTGGTTTTGTTCATAACGTTTATGGACAGGATTTATAGGAGCAGCCGTGGTGTGGAGGGTGTCGAGTTTGGTGACAGGAGAATCTCGTCTCTGCTTTTTGTGGATGATGTGGTCCTCCTAGCTTCATCAGGCTCTGACCTACAGCTCTTGCTGGGGAGGTTCGCAGTCAAGTGTGAAGCGGCTGAGATGAGGATCAGCACCTCCAAGTCTGAGGCCATGGTTCTCGGTCGGAAAAGGGTGGCTTGCCAACTCCAGGTCAGGAGAGAGGTCCTGCCTCAAGTGGAGGAGTTCAAGTATCTCAGGGTCTTGTTCACGAGTGAGGGAAGGAGGGAGCGGGAGATCGACAGGCGGATTGGGGCAGCGTCTGCAGTGATGCGGACGCTGAACCGGTTTGTCGTGGTAAAGAAGGAGCTGAGCCGGAAAGCAAGGCTCTTGATTTACCTCCCAATCCGCGCCTATGGTCATGAGCTCTGGGTAATGGCCAAAAGAACAAGATCGCGGATACAAGCGGCCGAAATTAGTTTTTTCCACAGGGTGGCAAGCAAGGCAAAGATGGAGAAAAGAATGCAAGAACAGAAGGACCTATGTTTTCCATCATTTTAATTTGGATAATTGTTGAGAATTTTGTATTCAATTCATATTATATTTGTAAAATTATCAAAATATGAAATATGCAGTTTGTTTCTTGGTAACTCCTTTAAAGTAAAAACATTTTTGTTTGTTAAATAGTAGTTCACACTCATTTTTGTCAACACCATCAGTTCTTGGTCAACACTTTCAGATGTATGTTTTTTTTGGTTTTTTTTTATTTTTTAAAGGAAATTTTAATTTTTACTTCAGTTTCTGGTCTTTTTGTAATAAAGGCACATCTAACCTACTGCCTCTTAAGTGTAACTTATTTAAGGAATTGATTTTTAGTATATTAAAATCAAAGGCAGAGTTTTAAAATGGGGATTTTTAGAGATCCAAGTTTTCTCAAGAGTATAAAATTACAATTGAAATGTATATCTTGAATGTTATTACATACAAGTTTAACTAAACCCTATTACAATATAGTTTAGAGCTTTAGATTCTTGTTGGACTGCAAGAATTTAAAACCCATTCTTATGAGTGTGTCTGACGGAGTTGACACAAATTGGGTTCTAACACAAAAAAAGTGAATTTGTTAAAAATATGTTTTTATTTAGAACCTGCACCTTTACATATTTATATACCTTAGACTTTACTCTACACAAACAAATAATTAAAAATAAATATAGTGTACATTTAAAAAAAAAATTTTTTAAACCTTTTTTGTCCCAACTCTCAAGAATAAGTGCGGTACATGCTGCTGCAGCAGCATAAACATCATAAACTAATGTTCTCATGCAAGCAAGAATTGCTTTAAATTAGAGGTGGGCATAGATTAATTTTTTTAATCTAGATTAATCTAGATTAATTTTGAAATTAATCTAGATTAATCTAGATTAAAATGGCTCATTTGAATTCTGCCAAAGGGTTCATAATACCGGTATGTGTGTTCATGAGGCTGAAGAGTCGTGATACTTCAAGTCTAGAGTTTAAGGTTAGTAACAGCTGACCCACTGTTTGGATCAGCTGTTACTAACCTAACAAGAAATACTAAACCTGTCAGAACTTCCCTCAGAAACCCAGACCTGAGTCACAAACCAGAACCTCCAGACCAGATGAGCTCTGAGCTCATTTTAACAACCTCTGATGGTTGATCAACTTATCAGGATGAAATATTTTAACACTAAAACACATTGATGTGTCATCAGAGGTCTGTCTCCTTTAACTTTACAGCTGTTTTCTGAGGCTCACTCTGTTTTAATAGTTTTACTGTAGAAACCTTCTCATCTCCTGACAGTAAAGGATTACATTTAGTTTACAGCTGACCTGATTAAAGCATCAACTCTCTTTTTTACATTAAATAACTTCAAGCTGATTTTTTAGCTGTCAAAAAATGATTGTAGCATCCAGTTTACCTGTAATGGATTAAATCTGCCTTAAAATGACTTCATTTCTCTACTGTTTATTTCACATGATCCCATAGGGCTGTTTATCATGTTTTTGTTAAATAAAACCACTTTAGGGGATTTAAACATTAACGAGTCTGAAAACTAAAGACAACCCTCTGATAAAGTCACTGACAGATCAATGTGTTTTAGTGTTGATATTGTTTGATTGGTTGAATGTTCAGCTGTCAAGTTATGCTGAAAAACGCAGCACGCGCTGCCACATTCACTTTAACGAGAGGCGCATGCACAGCTGAGGCTGTCGGCCCAAACAGCACGTCGGTTCACCAGGAAACACCTGGAACCAGACAGCCAGTCCAGACCTGGTTGATGACTTGGTCGGAGTTCTGCGGGAACTCTACCAAGTTGTTGCCGCGGGTTCGTGACTCGGTCAGCGCTCTGCTGCGTCTCCTCCAACCTGGATCAAGTCCGAACCACACGGTCCGGTTCAGGAGGAGGGGTCGTATGCCGAGGTTGGCACGGGCGCGCGGCTCCCGGACGTGCCTCTTTCACCTCCTTGGGTCCAGGTGAAAATCCTGGACCGGAACCGGCTCCCGGTGAAGGAGACACGCCTCACGTCTCCTGAACGCGCACTTCACCTGGACCCGCGGCTCCCGGTCCGGGTGAAGGATCGGTTCGGATCCGGGAGCCGCAGCTCCAGGTGAAGCAAGCGTTCGGGAGACAGGAGCCGCGCCTCCTTCAGCTAGACCGGGGGAGCGGGTCCTGCTGCAGGTCCGGACTCCGGAAAGATCCGGGCCAGGATCAGAGTCTGCCATTTGGTAATGCCTGTAGATCTCCTAGACCCAGCGACCCAATTTAGATTAACGGCGTTATTTTTTTTTATCGCGCGATAACAGTTTCGCGTTAACGCAGCGCGTTAACGGCGTTATCGGCCCAGCACTAATTTAAATACTCAAACACTAACAGGAGTTCCCGGATCAACCCAGGACAAGCTGGAGGAAATAGATCTCCAGACCTGGAACACCTTGATGTCCCACTGGAGGAGCTGGTGGAGGTGGCCAGGGAGAGGACAGTCTAGGATTACTTATCTACTTGGGAGACTTCCCCATGACCTGAAACCTGGAACAGCAGAGGAAACCAAGGCAAAGAGAGGTATGTGGATGCAGGGCCGGCCCTGGAATGAATGGTGCCCTAGGCGAAAAATGATTTTGGCGCCCCCTACAGCCCAGAACAGAAACATCGTAACTTTTGCAAATTCTAAGTAGTAAGCAATGTACTAAAGTTGGATAAACTTCAACTGATGACATTCATTCATATAATAAGTAGGAGGGCACAACAGCATGATAGCCCTTTAGTCTTAGCTAACTTGCTAAATGATGGGTCCAGGAAAAATGTCCACAATTTCATGTATATTAATTAAATACCTCTACTTTGGGCCCATTTTTCCTCCTCTTCCTTTATTCGTTTTCTGAAGGCTGCCTCAGAGGGCTTGCTTTGTCTTTTCATTCTGCCAGCGACTTTTAACAAGGTGCTATCACTGACAACGTCACAGACTCATCATACATTATCTACAGTGTTGGGCAAGTTACTTCAAAACTGTAATGCATTATTTATTACTGGTTACTGTCATTTTAAAGTAATCCCTTACATTACGACATTACTGTTTTTAAATGTAAGGCATTACACTACTTTTGCATTACTTTTAGTTACTCTCATCAAAAATACTGTAAATATGGATTTGACCATAAATGTAGTTCATTACACATCCAGTGGAAGGTGATGTGATGGATACATGGAGATATACAACTACCTGGATATTAACCCATCCATCCATCTATCTATCTATCCATCATTTATCATCCATCTATCCATTTATTATCCATCCATCCATCATTTATCATTCATCCATCATTATCCATTCATCATCCATATCTCTCCATATATCCCTACCTATCCATATATTATTCCATCATATCTATATACAGTATATTTAAATCTATAAACATATCTCTCTGCACAAGCTCCTTATTCATTAGTTTGACTGACTCCTACCTCCACCTCCTGCAGCAGAGGCTGCATGACGCGCTCTTTCCTCTGCTCAGTGGGTGAGAGAGTGAACTCTCCAACTTCTGACGTGAATAACAGAGTGACTCTTTATTTTGAAACTACCTCTCAGTTTGCTCGCTTCAGTTTACGGAGCGCTGCATGCGCTCATGTGTCTTAACAGGCCTTGGATGCCGTGAGCGCACACGACTCGGGTCGCGTTTTCCCTCTGGACCGAGTTCAGAACCGAACCACGCATGAGTTTCGGACCGGACAGAACTGGACTTGTTTCACTGGCTGCAGATTTACTCATCTCTGCTCTGTCTGACCACATTTTTCGCTGAGTGACGTTTCTCCTCTGAAGAACCCACCGCCTCAATCTGGGTTAAACGTGCACTGTAACGCGCACTGACGTTAAAATATTACAGCATTTTTTTCTGTAATGCCTTACATTACTGCGTTACCGAAAAAAGCAATGCATTACAGTAATTAATAACCTTTGGAAGTCGTTACTCCCAACACTGATTATCAATAAACAACCGGACGGAGGGATGCGCGCAGCGCGCCTCTCCCTCACCTTACCTGATCACAGCGGCAGCAGCAGGTAGCCATGGGGCGCCACGTTGACTGTTCATGCAGCAAAAGTTGTGCTTTTTTATTCATTTATTTCGTTTATTTATTTATTATGGTACTTACTTTGCTCTTTACATGAGATGAAAGGTGTGTTCAGCAGTTTGTCAAAATAAATAAATAAATTTTTTTAAAGGGACAATTTGGCGCCCCCTCCAGCAGAGGGCGCCCTAGGCAATAGCCTAATCAGCCTATGCCTAGAACCGGCCCTGTGTGGATGAGACACTTGAGCAGAAGTAAGAAACTCACAGCTTGAGGTGAGCAAGTTTTCAGCTACGGCGAGGGAACATTCATTACTGACCCAACAAGATATAAAGTCCTGTATCTGGTAGTAAAGGGTCTAGTCACCTGCCATGTGACAGAAACTCACAAAGACATGGCAGTATCCTCTGAGAACTGCCTGCTCTCCACACTCAGGTTAAGTTCAGAACTGCATTGTAAGCTCTGGAGTTGAAACCTCAGACCTCCTCTAATGTCATAAATATACAAGCCCATTCACATGAGTGTTGCATGATGAATGTTACATATATTGTGCACAAATGTTGTAAACTTTTTTTTGTAGTTTTGAAATAAAATATGTAAATTGCCAGTTTTGTGTGTTTCCAACTGAACATTTTAACTTTTTTTTTTTTGCATTTTCTGCCAACAGTTCCTAGGAAAACGATCTTAAAGTTGGAAAATGTCCTATTTTTATCATGATTAGATGCAGACAATGAAGTGGAATGAACAGAACTCCTGAGAAGAAAAACTGGTTTCCATCTCACATCATCAAAATCTGAATCAAGTGCAAACTGCTTCTGCAAAGGTTTTGATTCTGCAGAACTGCTTTGTTTTTCTTTCATTTAAAAAAATATAATTTATAACATATATTTGATAAATGTGAGTGTAAATGTCTTCTAATGTAAAGTCAGCATAACTGGTTTGAAATATTTTTTCTTTCATTTCACTAATGGCTCAGCAGAAGGCGGAGAGTTGATGCAGAGGTTGAAAGTGAAAGGAAATGAGTATTTTCAGCAGGCTCTCACATACAGGTGGGAAAAGGGCAAACTCTCAGCTGGTGACGTTCATCAGCGGCCGCTGGAAAGGTCACGCCGTGTCTCTTGACGTGCACCCACAGCCGTAGGCGTGTTTATCCCAGCTGGATG
>SSNR01000491.1:119297-185227 GCA_006937965.1 Callopanchax toddi | reverse complement strand
CAAAACACATGTGGACTGGAGAAGGCCTATGACCGTGTCCCCAGGGACACCCTGTGGGGGACACTCCAGGAGTAAGGGGTGGATGGTCTTTTGTTAAGGGCCATTCAGTCCCTGTACCAGAGGAGTGTGAGTCTGGTCCGCATAGCCGGCAGTAAGTCGGACCTGTTCCCAGTGAGGGTTGGACTCCACCAGGGCTGCCCTTTATTGGTTTTGTTCATAACGTTTATGGACAGGATTTATAGGAGCAGCCGTGGTGTGGAGGGTGTCGAGTTTGGTGACAGGAGAATCTCGTCTCTGCTTTTTGTGGATGATGTGGTCCTCCTAGCTTCATCAGGCTCTGACCTACAGCTCTTGCTGGGGAGGTTCGCAGTCAAGTGTGAAGCGGCTGAGATGAGGATCAGCACCTCCAAGTCTGAGGCCATGGTTCTCGGTCGGAAAAGGGTGGCTTGCCAACTCCAGGTCAGGAGAGAGGTCCTGCCTCAAGTGGAGGAGTTCAAGTATCTCAGGGTCTTGTTCACGAGTGAGGGAAGGAGGGAGCGGGAGATCGACAGGCGGATTGGGGCAGCGTCTGCAGTGATGCGGACGCTGAACCGGTTTGTCGTGGTAAAGAAGGAGCTGAGCCGGAAAGCAAGGCTCTTGATTTACCTCCCAATCCGCGCCTATGGTCATGAGCTCTGGGTAATGGCCAAAAGAACAAGATCGCGGATACAAGCGGCCGAAATTAGTTTTTTCCACAGGGTGGCAAGCAAGGCAAAGATGGAGAAAAGAATGCAAGAACAGAAGGACCTATGTTTTCCATCATTTTAATTTGGATAATTGTTGAGAATTTTGTATTCAATTCATATTATATTTGTAAAATTATCAAAATATGAAATATGCAGTTTGTTTCTTGGTAACTCCTTTAAAGTAAAAACATTTTTGTTTGTTAAATAGTAGTTCACACTCATTTTTGTCAACACCATCAGTTCTTGGTCAACACTTTCAGATGTATGTTTTTTTTGGTTTTTTTTTATTTTTTAAAGGAAATTTTAATTTTTACTTCAGTTTCTGGTCTTTTTGTAATAAAGGCACATCTAACCTACTGCCTCTTAAGTGTAACTTATTTAAGGAATTGATTTTTAGTATATTAAAATCAAAGGCAGAGTTTTAAAATGGGGATTTTTAGAGATCCAAGTTTTCTCAAGAGTATAAAATTACAATTGAAATGTATATCTTGAATGTTATTACATACAAGTTTAACTAAACCCTATTACAATATAGTTTAGAGCTTTAGATTCTTGTTGGACTGCAAGAATTTAAAACCCATTCTTATGAGTGTGTCTGACGGAGTTGACACAAATTGGGTTCTAACACAAAAAAAGTGAATTTGTTAAAAATATGTTTTTATTTAGAACCTGCACCTTTACATATTTATATACCTTAGACTTTACTCTACACAAACAAATAATTAAAAATAAATATAGTGTACATTTAAAAAAAAAATTTTTTAAACCTTTTTTGTCCCAACTCTCAAGAATAAGTGCGGTACATGCTGCTGCAGCAGCATAAACATCATAAACTAATGTTCTCATGCAAGCAAGAATTGCTTTAAATTAGAGGTGGGCATAGATTAATTTTTTTAATCTAGATTAATCTAGATTAATTTTGAAATTAATCTAGATTAATCTAGATTAAAATGGCTCATTTGAATTCTGCCAAAGGGTTCATAATACCGGTATGTGTGTTCATGAGGCTGAAGAGTCGTGATACTTCAAGTCTAGAGTTTAAGGTTAGTAACAGCTGATCCACTGTTTGGATCAGCTGTTACTAACCTAACCAGAAATACTAAACCTGTCAGAACTTCCCTCAGAAACCCAGACCTGAGTCACAAACCAGAACCTCCAGACCAGATGAGCTCTGAGCTCATTT
The DNA here is from genome assembly GCA_006937965.1 of Callopanchax toddi. Classification (NCBI taxonomy): domain Eukaryota; kingdom Metazoa; phylum Chordata; class Actinopteri; order Cyprinodontiformes; family Nothobranchiidae; genus Callopanchax; species Callopanchax toddi. Next base: position 183,319 of record SSNR01000491.1, on the reverse strand, counting down.
TAACAACCTCTGATGGTTGATCAAGTTATCAGGATGAAACATTTTAACACTAAAACACATTGATGTGTCATCAGAGGTCTGTCTCCTTTAACTTTACAGCTGTTTTCTAAGGCTCGCCCTGTTTTAATAGTTTTACTGTAGAAACCTTCTCATCTCCTGACAGTAAAGGATTACATTTAGTTTACAGCTGACCTGATTAAAGCATCAACTCTCTTTTTTACATTAAATAACTTCAAGCTGATTTTTTAGCTGTCAAAAAATGATTGTAGCATCCAGTTTACCTGTAATGGATTAAATCTGCCTTAAAATGACTTCATTTCTCTACTGTTTATTTCACATGATCCCATAGGGCTGTTTATCATGTTTTTGTTAAATAAAACCACTTTAGGGGATTTAAACATTAACGAGTCTGAAAACTAAAGACAACCCTCTGATAAAGTCACTGACAGATCAATGTGTTTTAGTGTTGATATTGTTTGATTGGTTGAATGTTCAGCTGTCAAGTTATGCTGAAAAACGCAGCACGCGCTGCCACATTCACTTTAACGAGAGGCGCATGCACAGCTGAGGCTGTCGGCCCAAACAGCACGTCGGTTCACCAGGAAACACCTGGAACCAGACAGCCAGTCCAGACCTGGTTGATGACTTGGTCGGAGTTCTGCGGGAACTCTACCAAGTTGTTGCCGCGGGTTCGTGACTCGGTCAGCGCTCTGCTGCGTCTCCTCCAACCTGGATCAAGTCCGAACCACACGGTCCGGTTCAGGAGGAGGGGTCGTATGCCGAGGTTGGCACGGGCGCGCGGCTCCCGGACGTGCCTCTTTCACCTCCTTGGGTCCAGGTGAAAATCCTGGACCGGAACCGGCTCCCGGTGAAGGAGACACGCCTCACGTCTCCTGAACGCGCACTTCACCTGGACCCGCGGCTCCCGGTCCGGGTGAAGGATCGGTTCGGATCCGGGAGCCGCAGCTCCAGGTGAAGCAAGCGTTCGGGAGACAGGAGCCGCGCCTCCTTCAGCTAGACCGGGGGAGCGGGTCCTGCTGCAGGTCCGGACTCCGGAAAGATCCGGGCCAGGATCAGAGTCTGCCATTTGGTAATGCCTGTAGATCTCCTAGACCCAGCGACCCAATTTAGATTAACGGCGTTATTTTTTTTTATCGCGCGATAACAGTTTCGCGTTAACGCAGCGCGTTAACGGCGTTATCGGCCCAGCACTAATTTAAATACTCAAACACTAACAGGAGTTCCCGGATCAACCCAGGACAAGCTGGAGGAAATAGATCTCCAGACCTGGAACACCTTGATGTCCCACTGGAGGAGCTGGTGGAGGTGGCCAGGGAGAGGACAGTCTAGGATTACTTATCTACTTGGGAGACTTCCCCATGACCTGAAACCTGGAACAGCAGAGGAAACCAAGGCAAAGAGAGGTATGTGGATGCAGGGCCGGCCCTGGAATGAATGGTGCCCTAGGCGAAAAATGATTTTGGCGCCCCCTACAGCCCAGAACAGAAACATCGTAACTTTTGCAAATTCTAAGTAGTAAGCAATGTACTAAAGTTGGATAAACTTCAACTGATGACATTCATTCATATAATAAGTAGGAGGGCACAACAGCATGATAGCCCTTTAGTCTTAGCTAACTTGCTAAATGATGGGTCCAGGAAAAATGTCCACAATTTCATGTATATTAATTANNGTCTTAGCTAACTTGCTAAATGATGGGTCCAGGAAAAATGTCCACAATTTCATGTATATTAATTAAATACCTCTACTTTGGGCCCATTTTTCCTCCTCTTCCTTTATTCGTTTTCTGAAGGCTGCCTCAGAGGGCTTGCTTTGTCTTTTCATTCTGCCAGCGACTTTTAACAAGGTGCTATCACTGACAACGTCACAGACTCATCATACATTATCTACAGTGTTGGGCAAGTTACTTCAAAACTGTAATGCATTATTTATTACTGGTTACTGTCATTTTAAAGTAATCCCTTACATTACGACATTACTGTTTTTAAATGTAAGGCATTACACTACTTTTGCATTACTTTTAGTTACTCTCATCAAAAATACTGTAAATATGGATTTGACCATAAATGTAGTTCATTACACATCCAGTGGAAGGTGATGTGATGGATACATGGAGATATACAACTACCTGGATATTAACCCATCCATCCATCTATCTATCTATCCATCATTTATCATCCATCTATCCATTTATTATCCATCCATCCATCATTTATCATTCATCCATCATTATCCATTCATCATCCATATCTCTCCATATATCCCTACCTATCCATATATTATTCCATCATATCTATATACAGTATATTTAAATCTATAAACATATCTCTCTGCACAAGCTCCTTATTCATTAGTTTGACTGACTCCTACCTCCACCTCCTGCAGCAGAGGCTGCATGACGCGCTCTTTCCTCTGCTCAGTGGGTGAGAGAGTGAACTCTCCAACTTCTGACGTGAATAACAGAGTGACTCTTTATTTTGAAACTACCTCTCAGTTTGCTCGCTTCAGTTTACGGAGCGCTGCATGCGCTCATGTGTCTTAACAGGCCTTGGATGCCGTGAGCGCACACGACTCGGGTCGCGTTTTCCCTCTGGACCGAGTTCAGAACCGAACCACGCATGAGTTTCGGACCGGACAGAACTGGACTTGTTTCACTGGCTGCAGATTTACTCATCTCTGCTCTGTCTGACCACATTTTTCGCTGAGTGACGTTTCTCCTCTGAAGAACCCACCGCCTCAATCTGGGTTAAACGTGCACTGTAACGCGCACTGACGTTAAAATATTACAGCATTTTTTTCTGTAATGCCTTACATTACTGCGTTACCGAAAAAAGCAATGCATTACAGTAATTAATAACCTTTGGAAGTCGTTACTCCCAACACTGATTATCAATAAACAACCGGACGGAGGGATGCGCGCAGCGCGCCTCTCCCTCACCTTACCTGATCACAGCGGCAGCAGCAGGTAGCCATGGGGCGCCACGTTGACTGTTCATGCAGCAAAAGTTGTGCTTTTTTATTCATTTATTTCGTTTATTTATTTATTATGGTACTTACTTTGCTCTTTACATGAGATGAAAGGTGTGTTCAGCAGTTTGTCAAAATAAATAAATAAATTTTTTTAAAGGGACAATTTGGCGCCCCCTCCAGCAGAGGGCGCCCTAGGCAATAGCCTAATCAGCCTATGCCTAGAACCGGCCCTGTGTGGATGAGACACTTGAGCAGAAGTAAGAAACTCACAGCTTGAGGTGAGCAAGTTTTCAGCTACGGCGAGGGAACATTCATTACTGACCCAACAAGATATAAAGTCCTGTATCTGGTAGTAAAGGGTCTAGTCACCTGCCATGTGACAGAAACTCACAAAGACATGGCAGTATCCTCTGAGAACTGCCTGCTCTCCACACTCAGGTTAAGTTCAGAACTGCATTGTAAGCTCTGGAGTTGAAACCTCAGACCTCCTCTAATGTCATAAATATACAAGCCCATTCACATGAGTGTTGCATGATGAATGTTACATATATTGTGCACAAATGTTGTAAACTTTTTTTTGTAGTTTTGAAATAAAATATGTAAATTGCCAGTTTTGTGTGTTTCCAACTGAACATTTTAACTTTTTTTTTTTTGCATTTTCTGCCAACAGTTCCTAGGAAAACGATCTTAAAGTTGGAAAATGTCCTATTTTTATCATGATTAGATGCAGACAATGAAGTGGAATGAACAGAACTCCTGAGAAGAAAAACTGGTTTCCATCTCACATCATCAAAATCTGAATCAAGTGCAAACTGCTTCTGCAAAGGTTTTGATTCTGCAGAACTGCTTTGTTTTTCTTTCATTTAAAAAAATATAATTTATAACATATATTTGATAAATGTGAGTGTAAATGTCTTCTAATGTAAAGTCAGCATAACTGGTTTGAAATATTTTTTCTTTCATTTCACTAATGGCTCAGCAGAAGGCGGAGAGTTGATGCAGAGGTTGAAAGTGAAAGGAAATGAGTATTTTCAGCAGGCTCTCACATACAGGTGGGAAAAGGGCAAACTCTCAGCTGGTGACGTTCATCAGCGGCCGCTGGAAAGGTCACGCCGTGTCTCTTGACGTGCACCCACAGCCGTAGGCGTGTTTATCCCAGCTGGATGCCCCCCTTGAATCCTCCTGCACAACTAAACACCCCCTGAGCTTTTATTAGCCCCCACGGGAGAGAGGCGGCTGCACACGGCGTAAACACACCGCTCTCCTTTAATCTCCTCGTTCAGAGGCTCGAATGTCGCTGAAGCTCTGCTGTTAGGTCAGAAGCCAAACTTTAAAGACCTCTGATTTGATGAGACGTGATTGTGACATTCATTTTCCTGCTTGGATTTGAGTCGTCTGGATTCGTCCTGGTGGAGCTGGAGGTAATATATGGAGCATCATTAATACACGTCTGCAGCGGCGGCTGTTTTTGTGTACTTCATCACGCTGCATCATGTTCTGCCTGTTCAGCAGAAAGTCCGCCACCCTCATGATGAATGGCTGAAATCTCAGCTTTAATTTAGTATAAAAGTGCTAATGATAAATACACAGGATTTCTTTTTACCTTTGTGGCTCCATGAATGTTAATCACTTAAGTCTCAGTCAGTCGTTTACAACATGCAAATCTGCAACAGTCTCAACAAAAGGAGACAAAGAGTTTGAGTGGCCTTAGGCAAAGCTTCACATCAGCTTCTTTTATTTTATTATCTTTTCTTCTGCTGCAACTCATAGTCTGTTCTTTATCTGAAGCATTTTGATAAAAGACCTGACTGAATTTCTTCAAATGTATTGGGGTTTATTTAACCTTCAAGCTTCAGTTGCATTTAACTAACCTCTACTGTCATTAAGGAATATGTTTAGAAACACATTAATATGTTTTTCTGCTTTATTCTGCATCAAACTGTTAAACAGATTCAGACCTGTTATTAACTACCAAATTCTAAATCATTTGGATTTAAACACTTTAAATGTCAGTTAGAGGACCCAATATATTTGCTTTTTTAAATAAAACTAATTTTAGGTAGCCTAGTATACTAGACCGTCAGTTCTGCTCTGCAGAAATTTGGTCTAGCCACGCTCATTGGAACCTCTGCAGCCGACTGATTGGTCCGGTCAGTGTCGTACCGGACCAATCACAACGCTCAAACAGGTTGGAGGGCAGGATTAGCCGATGATGTCAGCGCTCCGACTGAATTTAAACAACATGGCGGCAGTTCGGGAACCTCGTTTGTTTGAAACGTCTTTATTATGAACTTTGGACGATTTAGCTTTGGGCTTTTCTTTAAAGTCATACTCAGTAGCCAGGTAAATAATGTAGTTTTTAACGTTTTTTTTAGAGCCTCTTAACAACGTTCTAATATAATATAGCCATAAATATATTGTGGAGATAAAAAAAACCCGAAAGAAATCAATAAAGTAGTTGTCCCACAGTTCTCTAAAAACTTCAGCCAATCCTATCGTTCAAACCGAACGATAGGATTGGACAATTCAGCTGTCCGTCTGCCGCATTTCCTCACTGCTTGGATTGGCATTAATCTGCCCGGGCACATTTTGGGGCAGAACATCCCGGAAGTGAAAGTGAAAGTAGAAGTAGGACAGAGCCGGCTGTTAGCGCTTCCATTTTAAGATAAAAATACCAGAGTCCCCCCAAAAAACATATTTTCAGCTAGCAGAAAACTAAAAATGTTTGGAGGTGAAAAGAGGAAAAGCTGGGGGAACATTTCTGCAGCTGGAGTTAGACTCTGCTTTGTCACCTTTGCAAACCGTGGTCCCATGTCCCCAGGGAGGCTGGCATGAGGATTTTACCCGACGGGAGGGGTGAGTGCACCGAGACGTGTTTCTGTAAAATAGCTAGCGAGACCTCGTTTGTTTACCTGGCTACTGAGTATGGCTTAAAAATAGAACAGACAGAGGAACCAAAGTCTTTTATTTTGAAAGAGGATTTATTGGCCACTTTGCCGATGGGATACGGTAAAAGTTTAATCTACCAGCTCTTTCCGGTTGTTGCTAAATGGCTCTAGCGCTATCCAATAGCATGTGAAGATGGTTTGATTGACAACTGTTGGTCCCGCCCCTATGAATGAGCCGTTTCAGTGGACTGTGGCCAGACTATTTATCTACAAATATAGTCTGGTTTACCAGGCTACATTTTAGGTAGAGGAATTAAAAAATCAGTCCTGTAGATGTTACTCAAAATATTACCATTTTGGTGTTTGTGCAGCATCAGTTTCCTTAAATCCTTGGCATATTCAAGAATGATTAAAATAAATATCCAGAAAAATAAGTTTTATAGAAAATAAAGTCAAAGTCAGTGTCTCCATTTGTCTCCATTGGACAGAGGAATTACACGACACAGACACATTACACTCTCCCATAACATCATATAAAACATTAAAATCACTAATCCATTAAATCCTCTAAAAGTTCCTCCAACCGCTAATTTTTTTGCTTTGCTTTTTCTGCTCCTCTTCTAATCTCTGTCTGCTGGTATCGTCTGAAAGCCGGGCAGAGAGACGCTGGAGTCTGGATCTGATCCTGAACCACGTCTCAGTGACACACATGAGATTCTGAGATCAGAGCTTCAAGCTGGTCCCTCTGATTTTCAAAGATTTTCACATCACCCTGTTTTTTTCTTCTCCTCTGTCTCCATGTTGCTCCTGATCTACATCCATGTCTCTCCATCTTTACCCATCTGGGATTCTGGGTCACTGGTTGGGGTTTATTTGAGTTTTTGAGATGTCAACTATCTGCTGTTATCATTGATATGCAACATGATAAATTGCCAAAAAGTAGAAAATTCTCTAAGAAGCACATCAGTCAAGCTAGAACAAGAAAATCACTCAGAAAAAGCAATGCCTTAAGTCAGAAACCCTCTCTACAACAGAGCTGCTGAAACAAGCTGACACTGCTGGACTGTTAAACCCATACAAAAATACAAAGTTCACATTTACAGTTGTTAGAATAAAATGAAACTGTGGAGGCAACTTTCATGATGCTGCAGTCAATAATAGAAAGTAATAGTTTACATCTGGCTGAGGCTTCAGGAGAACGTAGTCCAGTATCTCTGAGTCACTGGTTCCTCTCAAAGCCTGTGGTACAAACACATGAGATTCTGGATGTCTAAAAGCTCAAAATATGATTAAACTTTAAACTTCTAGGCATTTGTTTTGAATTAAATTTTGAAGAAAAGTTAGTAAAGTTATTTGGAGGTGTCCCTGGAGCAGAGGTGTCTTTGTTCCCGTAACTCTCAGAGGTTTTGGTTGGAGAGTGAGGACCTGGTCTCTCTGCGACCCCTGTCAGCAGGTGTTTTAGAGGCCGCCGTGGCCCCACTGCAGCTCCATGTGTATTTTTAACATGTAGGCCACTGCACCCATTCAGTCTGACGAGCCTGCCCTGCTGTGATTTAGCAAACAAGCCTTTGTGGAACCAGGGGAGGGAATGGACGCTCAGCCTACTTTATCAACGTTAATTTCAAAGCCTCCAGCTGCTCAGTCAGCAGATTCGAGCGGTGGCAGCTGAGTCGTGTTCTCCTCAGTTGGCCTCCTTTTTTCTGCCACCTCAGCAATGTAGCTGCCTGAAGACCGGAGCGCCCTCGCCACATGCCCAAACGTCTCTGTGAAACTCTAAAAGCGCTGCTGGAGTCAGCAGGCCAGCAACAGATTTTCCACTTCCTGTGCTCGTGACTGACAGGCGCCGCGGCCGGAAGCAGCTGACACGCCGGACGCAGCGGAGCACAAAATGTTTTTCCTTTATTCCCTTGCAGCTGGAGTTGGCACTTTGTTCCAGTGTCTGTTGTCAGGCGGCGGAGCAGAACTGATGACTGCGGCCGACCAGGAACATCCATCGCGGTTTCTCCCCAGGAGGTGATCTGTTTGTCATGCTGGGCGGCGGTGGTGGGTGGTAATGGGGAGGGGGAGCAGCTGAGCACTCACTCAGTGGAGGAACATTATTCCTTATTACAGATGAAAAATCATCCTTTCTTTGAGAAACAAGATAAAACTATTGACATCTGGACTGGAATCAAACACCTGGAGACAAACAGAACCTCACCGTTATCCTCAGAGCTGAAGGACGCGTCAGAAACATCTCAGCACACGTCACAGGTTGACCTCTTGACCTTTTTGTGCTGAGATTTGAGTCTGGATGTTGTTTAGGAAACGTGTCCTATGGAGAATTCAGCCGTGGAGGAGCTGTTTTTCTGTTTTCTTTCATAAAACAAAACGGGTTACAAAAATAAAGTTCCTTCAGATGGAGACAAAAACATGATGAATTTAACAAAAACTGAACCAATACTGTATGTAGAATCAGGTGAAAACCTGAGTCCACCTGCTGATCCAGCAGAACCTCCTTCAGCAGCAGGTGGAACTCATCAGTCTCACGTGGTTCTGAAGGAACCCACACTTTACATTTCAGTTGATATAGTTCTGTTGGGCTCTACTAAGGTCCCACCAGTCTTCCAGTCAGGTTCTGAGCTGGACTTTGATTCTGCTGTAGATCTGTTGATGTGTTTGGGATCATGGTTCTGTTTCTTGACCCGGTTGGGTCCAGGTTTCAGCTTTCAGACTTGAGTACTTTGGTATCAAGAGGAGTTCGTGGAGGACTCAACCATCATCCCTCCACCACTGTGCTGAAACCAGCTGTTTGTGCTGAGATGCTGTGATTAGGTTTTCTAATTGTAATGCTGTGCATTATGGGTAAACATCTTTACTTTCATTTAGAAAAATTTGAATCTTTGCAAACCATGTGAATGTAATTTATCATCTACAGCAGCTCATTGAGCTTCAGCTGCAAACATTATGGTTCTTTAATCAGAATCTTAATCAGACGACTGTTATTATCAATACATGCAGACTGACCTTGACTTGACCTTAGAGGTGAAGGTTACAGAAACCAGGAGATTTTCATTCTTTTGAACCTGCTTCACAGTGCAGGCCTTTGTACTGAGCTGTCTTGTTTTTCCATGAATTCTGAGCTTTTTTGCCTCCTTTCAGCTTCCTGTTAGTGTTCTGTGAGCAAGCAGAGCATAAATAACTGAGTCCATCAGGCTTCAGAGGAGCCTTAATGATAATCATCCACACGGCAGCCTCTTCATCCTGAACATTCATCTTCCGCCTCGCTGCTCCATTCTCTATTTTTGTTAAAGTTCAGTTTCCACTGAATCGCCTCACCTGTAAACGCAGCTCAGACACAAGCGCTGGAGAAAAGAGCCACCGGGACGTGGAACGACACAACGAAGGGGAGATTTCCTCTGAAGCAGAAGCTTGTCAGGTGAGCCATCGGTAGTTTCATTGCTATCTCCATAACAATGAGTCACTTGGGTCTGTTTTACACTTCAGGCAACATCAAGTAACTTGACGTGGGAGGCGAGCGGTGGGCACTTCGCCGTCTCCTGCTCGCTCTGATTTATCTGTTTGTTCAGCAGGAAGTTACTCAAAAACCTTCCGACGTGTGAGAGGTTTGATCACGCCAAAGAGGAGCCGAATTCTCAGTGGAAGCATTTTTAAATTTAAATCTCCTTTTTAAAATGTATATTTTAGTTAAGGATTGTTTTTGAAAATATGTCATATAAACTGCTGCATCAGATTTGCTTTAGTGTGTGTGTGTGTGTGTGTGTGTGTGTGTGTGTGTGTGTGTGTGTGTGTGTGTGTTTCTGCTGGTGGCTGATCATGTAGCAGATGTTCACAGCAGAGAGGATGAATTTAAGCTGAAACACTGACCTTTCTCTGGTTTCGTCGTTATATTTAAATCCCCATGTGGACGCAGAGATGTGTGATCAAAATGACATTATACAAGCATGACATTCATTCCTCTCAGACCATGAACATTCTTTAGATTATCAGATGTGTGCCACATCTCATAAAGCACATCTCCAGAGTGTTTAGGCTAATTTGATTATTCACTGAATCAAATTAATTTAGGAGATGCACTCAATGTGAAGGAAAGGCTGGAAGTCATCAACATCAAGGAAATAAAGTACTTCAAGACTGGGGGGTGCATTTTTAAAATAAATGGTTAGAGACCAAATTAAAGAAATCAGCTATCAGCTGGTTGAGTTTATCCTCGTAAAATAACAAAACCTAAGATATTAGTGATATTTTTATGATCATATTTTCAATTTAACAAATGTTCATGTCTGTTCGTTCCTGCAGGTTTACATAATTTCATCAAATTACTATACAGTGATGATGCATCCTAGATCTGAACATGGTACTCAACACTTTCTCTGAAATACTACCCAACAATAAATGGTAAATGACCTGTATATATAGAGCGCTTTCTAGAGTGTTCTTCACTCCCCAAAGTGCTGTAACACAACAGTCATTCACACATTGGTGCTCAGAGACGGCTGGTAAAATTTTGGAGGGGGTGGGGCACATTTTTGCAAGTCAGTTTTTAGATGCACAAAAAAAATCACATATCATCACCACTAGAGCAGGGAATGAAGCAAAATATTTTCATCTGACTGAATATTTTGCTGGTAAAAATCCCTACCACCAGTTCTCTAACAATGTGGAGCTGTTAGGTCTAATTCTACACATCAAGCAGTAAAGAAATCATAAAGTCTTCATGAGGAGACCTTAGAATAATATCAATATAATCAGATACAAATAAAAATAAAAACAACCACAATGTGGTGACAACAGAAGTTGTAAGAGTTTCAAGGAAAAAAACAACCTGACCTACACAAGGTCAGAAACACAACTTAATATTCACAATCAGCTTTCTACTGACACCACAAACACATAAATACATCTCTAACTAACACAGTCAGATAATTAATGTTACAATTCAGACAACAACCACTAAGTCATGACAATCAGCTCAACTTGTGACCGGGGGAGGTCTCGCCGAAAGACCCCCACGGCTCACAGACAATGGGAGGCAACAACCCAGGCACCCAGAGCACAGAGACACAAACGCAAAAAAATAAATAAATAAATGGCTATTTATTTATTTATTTATTTATTTATTTATTTACATGACTGTCAGGCTAATTGGGCTGGTAAATTGTCCTTAGGTGTGAGTGGGTGTGTGGTTGTTTGTCTCGTTCGTCTCTGTGTGGCCCTGCGATGGACTGGCGACCCGTCCGGGGTGTCCCCCGCCTCTCGCCCCTTGACCGCTGGAGATAGGCACCAGCTGCCCCGCGACCCTCTGTGGAGGAATAAGCGGCTACAGAAAATGGATGGATGGATGGATTTATATTTTTTACTTGCCAGTTACAATAAAATCTGATAGAAAAAACCTGGCATAAAAAGGAACAAGTCCTAGAGGTCCTCAGTCTCATCTCCAGGCTGGGGGCCTCTCCTCTCCAGCCATGGGGTCTCTCCTCTCCAGCCATGGGGCCTCTCCTTCTCCAGCCATGGGGCCTCTCCTCTCCAGCCATGGGGGCCTCTCCTCTCCAGCCATGGGGGCCTCTCCTCTCCAGCCATGGGGGTGTCGCCTCTCATGTCTCGCGCTGGGGGGCCTCTCATCTCCAGGCTGGGGGGCCTCTCATCTCCAGGCCTCTCTCCTCTCCGCCTCAGTCCTGTGCCCCTGTCCTGTGTCTGTCCTCTTTTTCCTCCCTTCTTGCCCACCTAAATGGTCCTTAAATAACCTGCCTCCCAGCCACGCCTGCCTTGCAACAGGTGACAGTCATTATCAATCAGTCATTTAAAAGAATGTCCACAGTGATTTAAAAAATGGTTAAAAACACACAAAAGGTATTAAAAACATGCAATAAATTAGTATAAAAAAACAGATAAATCATGCAACTAAAACTTTAAAAACAACCAAAATTCCCACTGTGTGACAAATTAACAACAAAATAAAGTCAAATCCACTGATGGGTCCCATCAAACCCAGCCACACAAAAATCCCTTAAAACGCCATAATGTTTTAAGGAAAAGTAACAAAAAACTAATCAAAATGGCTAAACTACATAAACCAACATATTCAATCAACAGTATCAGTGTTTCTCTAATATTCGGCATCAACCAAAACAAAAACATGTCGCTATTTAAGGTATAAATTCACTCATCAGGACTTAGAACAGCTAGCTGTGGCTAGCTAGGCCTATGGGTTTTTGAATGGGAAAATCTGCAACAGACACGTTATTAAGAAAGAAGAAACAAAGTCACTCACCATTGAGTTGATTAAATCAGGACAAATGGAATCAATCGGCTGGTTTTTATAATCTGGCAAGAAGGATTCTTTGAATATTTGTTTCCTTCATTATAAATCCAAGAGCAAGACCTTCCGGCGTCACCGTCCTCCTGGTCTGAGCAATACTCCAGTCTTCTGTCTTTCTGCGCATGACACGGACGCTAGATTCAGCGCCCTTCAGGTCTCCTATACTTTGCACTAAAGGCTGGTTCCAGTGTGAATGCGTCAGTAACAGCGAACAAAGCGTAGGTCTATTGGTAAAGATGAGTGCGCCCAGGACATGCGCAGTAGACCCCAAAGAAACAGGAACTACATCACTTAACCTTTCAGTCTGGTAAAAAATAGTCAAAGAACGTTTTAAAACTACACCTAAATGCAGATTATACACAGTACTTATTGTACAGGTCCTGGATGGCTTTGAACTTCCTGGTTTTCAATGAAAAGAGGACTGAAGTCATTGTGTTTAGACCCAGTAGCCGACTCGACCCCCCTCAGTGTGTTGATCTTTCTTCTCCAGCCTCTCATGAGAAGCCCATCATCACCAACCTTGGGGTAAAGATAGATGCTGCTTTAAAGTTGGACAGTCAGGTGAACGGAGTTGTTTGATCCTGTTCCTTCCACCTACTACGCCGTCTGTCTAAGATTAAGACGTTTCTGTCAAAATCCCATCTTGAAACAATGATTCATGCTTTCATAACAGCCAGGCTGGATTATTGTAATTCACTGTACGCAGGAATCAGTGAGGCATCGATATCTCGACTCCAGCTCGTCCAAAACGCAGAGGCCAGATTTTTAACAGGAACCAAAAAGAAGGAGCACATTACTCCTGTTTTAGCCTCGCTGCATTGGCTCCCGTTCACCAGTGAATTAGTTTTAAACTTCTTTTATTTTTGTTTTTAAGTCTCTTAATGGCAGCACTCCTTTTTATTTGACTGAACTCCAGCAGCCATATGTCCCATCTCGCTCCCTCAGATCCTCAGAACAGCTGTTGCTGGTTGTTCCAAAGGTTAAACGTAAATCCAGAGGTGATAGAGCTTTTTCCGTCCTGGCCCCAAAACTCTGGAATGACCTCCCACTTCCTGTCAGACAGACTCCATCACTTGCGGTTTTTAAGTCTTGTCTGAAGACAGTTTTATTTCCTAGCCTTAGTCAGGAGTGAGTGGTGACACTTGTTTGCTTGTTTTATGGTTGCCTTATGGATTTGTTTTGTCTTGTTTTTATTGTTTTAACCTTTTTAACCTGTCTTTTACCTGCATCTATTTTACTGTTTTATTGGTATGGCTATGTTTTATGTTTATTTTAGTGTTCAGCACTTTGGTCAGTCTCTGTATTGTTTAAAAGTGCTTTATAAATAAATATGCTATGCTATGCTATATATACGTATAATGGATGGATCGTTTAGTTTAATGTTCATGTTTGTTTTTTATATTTTGTGATTCTATCCTCATCTTCTCTTCCTCTTGGACTGGTGGGGCGGCGCCCTAGCGCCCTCTATGGACCGGCCGCTACTGAAGCCAACACTGACCGGAATAGACTGGATTAAAAGTGGGTCAAATTAACAGAATGGAGGCAGAGTGTCTACACTAATTTAAGATAATGGTGGTCAATGCAGCAGAGGTGTCAAACAGCTGTCAGGCAGCCAGGAAATATGGAGTGAAATGATAGAAAATGGTACATCATGAATATGACGTTCTGTGGGAGGAGACGGGACGGCTGTGTGAGCTCAGCTGATCAGAGACTGAGTAAAAGCCTCATGCAGACTTTTGATCTGACATGTCATGAGCAAAGTTCTGACAGTTTGTATTACTATGGAATTTTTTGCTCAGATTTTGTTCAGTATATCTAGTGTCTTTCCTAGGGTTGGGTACCGAAGTTCGGTCTGGGTATGGGACCGACCGTTACATCATCTGTAGTAACCAGACCGAAAAACATGAATTTCGGTGCGTCATTTCGGTGCCCCAAAATATAGCCGCCTAATTACTCCCTCTGGTGTTTGCCATTAGTAAGCTGTAGCCTGTAGCACACAAACGTCACGTGACACACACGCAGCAGGCTGCTGCAGGAAACACAACCCTGACACGCGCACTCGCCCAACTCCTCGTCCCTGCGGCAGTCCAGCGGTGATGGCAGCCGCGGCTCCTCGCATCTCTTCGCCCCGCAGAGCAAGGGCACTGGTCTGAAGGGTGCGGGCAGAGGTCCACTCCATGACACCGGCCGTCACTCACTCGTAGTGCGTCCCATGAGATCGGTGGGATGCGCAGCTGGTCCCCGCAGCTGGAGCTAGGATCCTCGCTCCAGCTGCGGGGACCAGACGCTTGACTCCTCGCCGCTCACCAGGACAATCTGTTGGCCTCCTCCTCACATCCTGCTGCTTCTCCTTTTTGCCTTCAGCACACCTTTCATTTCCTTCGTTGTCTGTCCTTCTCTTTTCTGTCCTATTCACTCTCTCTGTTGCTCTGCCAACCTGAGTGGCACCTAAATAAGTTTCCTCCTGGACACGCCCACTTACAACAGGTGATAGTGATTATCAGTCATGTTAAAATCAGTCCACAGTGATCCAAAGAATTAAAAACAAACAATATTAAAACAGTATAAAACATGCAATAATAATGTATAAAAACAGGGGAGAAAACATGCAAATAAATAAAACTTAAAATCAAAACCAAATTTTCACTGTATGACAACAAGAACAGCAAAGAGCACCAATCTGAGTGTTAGTTCAGTGTTATGGATTGTATTTCCATTGATAATCAGTAGGTTGAGTTGATGTTCAGTTAATAATTGTACAGTTAATGTTTTGTACATTTAATTAATGTACAGTATAATGCACATTTTTTCTTTCTTTATGATATGAAGAATTTTATGTTAAAATATTGTTGGTCAATTTGATTGGCTCGGCCTTTTGCCTTAAAAAATAAAAAGTCATGGGATCATAAAAAATCTGTGTTTTTTGGTTTTAAAAGTACCGATTAAAATACCGTTTAGGAACCGGTACCGTTTTAAAAGTATCGAAATGGCACCGGTACCGAATGAAACCCTTTCAATACCCAACCCTAGTCTTTCCTGACAGAACCCCACACACTAGAATATTCATTACAGATCTTTGTGATTGAATTAATCACATAAAATATTGAAGGTCTGTATTTAAGGTATTAAATAAACTACTTCGTCAAATTTTCAACAAAAATAGTTTCTTTAAAAAGTGAATTTAGTTTTTTCTGAAGATTATTCTTGGAAAGGGAGGGGTGTCTTATAATCGGGGTCGTCCTATATTTGGGTCAATACGGTAACCTCAAATAATGTAAACTTAAAATTAAACAACAAAGTCCTAGAAAATCACAAAGTAGCTGTTTTAGCACCTACATCTCTATTAAAGCTAATATGGGGATTACTTGTCTTTCTTTTTTTTTTTTCCTCTTTGTGTTTTGAGGTCTTGTGTATTCATGAATTAATTTACTAAATTGAGTTTGTTTGTTGGCAAACAGGTTTGTTTATTATTTATAATAAAGCCTTCTTCAGGAACACAACCCTAACCTCTGACTGAGCAGTCCTGTTCCACATTTGTTTTCTGCTTGATTCACTCATTGATTTGTTTAATGCACTCAGAGGAACAAATTGCTCCATCCTGTATGGCCTGCATTTAGTTTGAGAGGCTTTTAATCTATAAGAGACAAGTCTTTAAACTCTGTTGTAAATAACACTGTTTTTTTTTTTTTAGAAGAACTCTTTGCTTTATTTATTTTCCACATTAAAGCCGCACTCCGGAGGATTTCATCAAGAGAGCAGTTTTTGAATCTAGCGACCAAAGGCTCCTCCTCAAAACATCTCGACACGCGCGTCTGGTCGCGTGTGCGCGCATGCACACGGCGCATATACGTTGCGGATGTCCGTGAAGCTGGCCCCCCACCCATCGCAAAAATCTTGGCAAATAGGTGGAGTGGTTAGCGCTTCGTTCTTATCTTATTCCAACAACACTACGAGGGTCTGAAGAGCCCTCTCTGTCCCTGCTGCTTCTGATATTAGCTCTGTTAGCAGAGAGCTGCTGCTGGACTCTGAAGTTGAACTGGACTCGGCCCTGGATGAACTTTCTGACCAAAATAAACGCAAAACCCTGTCAAGCCTTGCCATTCTGTGAGGTGAAAGGTTTAAAAATAAAAATAAATCCATCTTTAGCTGGAGAATGGGTAGGTTTTTAGTTGAAATGAGCCGTGAGTCCTCAGTGAACGAGACGGTAAACAGAGAAACACACGGAGCGTCCTGTACGACAGCGCCCCCTACTGGTACAGGTTTAGTCGATGCGCGTGCATGTTGAGAGAATGCAGACATTTGAATTTCATTGGCTGAAAAATGTCGGCGGCAAGAAATAATGGAAAGGGGTCTCTAGGAGGAAGGAGGGTCTTCATCAGAATGACAGATGTTGTGGAACTCAACCCATAGATCATAGTTTAGACCTGAAATATCATTTAAAACATTTAGAAAAGTTTGATACAGAGAAAAATAATCCAGAGAGCCGCTTTAAGCTTCTGCTGGTCTTTAGTATGCAAAACCTACATGAAAGGATTTGAACATCTTCATTTTCTTTGCTGTGTATATTTTAATTGAATGAATCCATGATGTGTCCGTAATACAACACCTTTGACCATGTTTTTAAATGCTTTTACTGTGTTTTGCTAATTGTGTCTGGGATTGTGTTTCATGTTCACCTGTCTGCAAGATGAATTTCCCTACGGGGACTTCTATAATAAAGTGAAGTGAAGTGAAGTGAAGTTTTAATTTATGGATCCACATTTAACACTTGACTCATGTTAGCATGTCTCATGTTTTCTGAAGCTTATGGACTCTCCAGCTCTTCCTAGTGGATCTGAAGATATTGCCAAAGCAAAAATGATTTATAATCGGGGGTGTACGTATATTTACCAATAAAGCACTCAAGTGAGTACCAGGTGTTGATGCCTGGTGCTCAAGCCATCCACGTAGGTCCGTCTTTGGTGAGGCTCACCTCCACTTCCACTGCTGTATGAGCAAGTTGTCAAACCGTGCAGTTACGCAAACGTGAAAGTGAAACTTATAGTGAGCTTCTCTGCTCAGGCTGCAGTTTGTCAGTGTGCAACGATGATCAAAACCAGTAGATATAACACCGGTGTGCAAAGGAGCATGGTGGCAAAAGAAATTAGAATGCATGCATTATATTTGGAGATCATGCACACTTTTGCACCACTTCCACCACTAACCCCCTGTATAATCCCTCCAATAATACACGGGTAAGTCAGGCATGCTTTATGTTGGATAGACGTTAGGTGGTACTCCCACTAGATGCACGCTCAGGTTCCACACAGACCTTCAGGTTTGCTTCATATCCATCTCCATCTTCAAGACAGGAAAAATGTATTCAATACTGCAGACAAAGCCTTGATTCATTGGTCCATCTCTCCTCCATCCAAACATCCAAGATACCTGAGATCTACTCCAACCCAGAAGGAGCATTCTGCTTTTTTCCAGTTGACAATCATAGCATCACATTTACCATTTCATATTAGTTTTTTGGGGGTAGACTAACAGCAACCGATCATTTAAATTTTGATTTAGATATTGCATTTCTTATCAGACACTTGAGGAAAATATTCACTGCTGACCGAGTTGCATCAGAGGAAGAGATCAAGTGTAAAAGCAGATTTGTTTGTCAAACACACCATGATCTGTTTGTTGCTGCTCAGTTACACAAATCCCTGCTGGCATCTTCACACTTCGTTATTCAGACAGAGGTTCAATGATCTGCCTGCACACACACACACACACACACACACACACACACACACACACACACACACACACACACACACACACACACACCTCCTCTGCCCAGCTGAAACCCAGTGGCCACGCATCAGTGATGGGCAGGTCAACTGCAGCAGCCACAATGAAGGACAACATCATTAAGCTCTGTATCAGCGGCCGCTAAAGCAAACAGCCTGTCCACTGTCATCAGGGTGATGCATTGGCAGTCAGCGCCAGGAGGACATTTTAATTGTGTCCAAACACACACAGTCTCTCTCTCTCTCACACACACACACACACACACACACACACACACATACACACAATCCTCCCCAGACCCCGTGTTCAGTGTGTGTGATGCAGATGAGTAGTTTGCAGAATAACCCCCATTTGGTCACGTTGCTGTTTTTTCTGTCTATTGAGCACTTAGAAACACAGTATGTTGACTGAGAATCAATGCTGTGGCAACCTTGGATGGTTACATTTTCCCAGGGTGCATTGGGGGGATGAGTAGAGCTGACTGATGGAGTTTATTAGTTTAGAGCCTTTACATAGTGAGTTCAAGTCTAGAGTAGTCTTTGTTTTTGCAACTTAACTGAAACTCGAGTCAGAGCATTTTGATCCCCAGTATTATGAACTCATACTTGAATTGTATTTGTTCATATAAATAACAAATGTGTGGTGATACATAGGGACTTGGTCCTGTGAGTTACTCTTCTAGAGCCAGCACTAGTGTCATCCTGATCCTTTAAGTCAAATTTTATTTTTGAGACCTTCTCAGCTGCATGGTGGCACAGTTGGTAGCACCTGTGTTTTGCATCGCAGCAAGAAGGTTGCAGGTTCAAATCCAGGCTGCAGGATTTCTATGTGGAGCTGCATGTTCTGAACATGTGTGGGTTTCCTCCCACAGACCACAACATGTCTGATAGGTGTTTGTAAGTCACTTTGGATAAAAGCATCTCCTAAATGACTAGCCAATAAATATTCATGGATGGATGGACAAACGGACAGATGAACAAACCAAAGGAAGGTTTGACAGATGGATAGATAAACACATGGATGATGAATGATTTTTATTTTAGAACACGGTAAAGTCTTTATCAGATCATCCCAAAGATTTTACCTGGAATAAAAATCTAGTCTCTGGTGAAAAGCCAAACAGTGGACATGTTCCCTGAGCTGCCTCAGTCTGAGATCAAAGAACAATCAGTAATCTGATGGTTTTATTTTACACTGTTAACGAGAAGCTGCTCACTGACTGCATCATTTAGGGATAAACAACTGGAGGGAGGTGGAGCAATATGCCCTGTAAATAGAAAATACACTACATATCAATGAAAAACAAATGAAGAGAAACAGGAGTCACTGTTTGTGAGTGAACTGTGTGAACACGGATGAAGGAATGTGAGAAAAGTCAAACCATCATTAGGAGTTGAAGAGGAAACAAGGTCCTAGTGGGCTGAAGAGAAGAAGTCTGGATGGAAGTGAGATTCAGATGAAGTCTGTTCTGAACAAAGTGATGATGGATGTAGTTTAGAAACTCACCAGATAGCTGTGGAGTCTGGGAAGTGGATTTTTTTCATTGTGATTTTTTTCCTAAATACCTCAGACACATTCTGTAGCATTCATCCTTAACCTAGATGTCACACATCAGTTTAAATAAACAACCAATAATCAAATCACATGACTCACTGTCCACTTAAAGCTGATAGACCGTCATTTGCATAAAACAGATGCATAAACACCTTTCAATTAGCTGAAGAGTAACATTTTGCAACTAGACTTGCATTAAGTCAACAATTCCCCAATAATATCTTTATATTATAGAAATGACAACTGTTTCTCTAAAATTTCCCAGAAGTCATAGACTTAATCTAACCAGATGTCTATCCAAACATTTGATTTGATAATAAAATGTTTTTGCAAAATCAACATAATGAATTGTGTTTTTAAACATAAACAATACAAAACATGACATTTGTTTAGAGGTATTCAGTCCCAGAACTGGAGGAGTGTGACTCTGGACCTCATAGCCAGCAGTAAGCCAGACCTGATCCCGGTGCGGGTTGGGCTCTGTTCAGAACCCTTATGGACAGAATTTCCAGGTGCAGCCGTGGTGTGGAGGGTGTTGACTTTAGTGACAGGAGAATGTTGCCTCTCGATTTTGAAGATGATGTGGTCCTCCTGGCTTAGGCGATGGCCTTCAGCGGTTGTTGGGGAGATTTGCAGCCAAGTGTGAAGCAGCTGGGATGAAGATCAGCACCATGATTCCCAACCAGAAAAGGGTAGCTTGCCTACTCTGTGTGGCAGGATGAAGTCAAACCACTTTGTTTGCAGTGTGTCCTATAAAAGCCCAGTCAGAGGACACAGGTTCAGAAATCACTGACTGGGTTTCCCATGTTAATACTGGTCATCTGACGGAGCAGTTCACCTACAGCACTGACCGGAGGCGAAGGGGTGTTGTGGTCACCCCAGCTCCCCTGGTGCCACTCCAGCGGTACCGCTTCTGGGACAGCAGAACCATCCTGCCGCTCCGTTGGGCGAGACTGTCAGCATCACTCCAGGCTGAGGACGGACTCCTTGGGACTGGGGGCCGTGGAGACATGAACTCCTCCTGCAGCAATGATGAGCAACTCCCCATGGGGCGCGGTGGTCTGCTCCCTGGGCCGGGAGAAAGCGGAGCAAAGGCTGGTGGTGTGCAGGGAGGAAAAGACTGGTGGTGCTCCCGAGAGCAGCCCCCAGAACTTGTTTATATATTATTAACACGGATAATCATGTTGGTTTTAATTATTTTTGTCGTTGTAGCAGGTATGGCGCTGGGTCTGCTGTTGCAGTGGCACCTGGGTTTGTGGGTTAGTGTGTGTGTGTGTGTGTGTGTGTGTGTGTGTGTGTGTGTGTGTGTGTGTGTGTGTGTGTGTGTGTGTGTGTGTGTGTGTGTGTGTACTGCACAGGTGATCTGGTGGAGCTGCCGCTGCTCCAGCTGGCCCTGGCTCTCTGGTAAGTCCCCGCTGCATTTAGTTTTATATTTGTAGTTGGTTTTAATTCCTTTTTAATAGTTTGATGTCAATAAATGCTTTTATGGATGGAAACCATGGATTATTGACTAATAAATGAACCTATGTGCCTGATGTTTTTAAAGTGAGAGTGGCACTCGCAATAGTATTTCCTAGGGTGAAAGTCCTCAGGTGGCATTGTTGTTATTGTTAATTTAATTTTAAAGTATAAATGCTCCTATGTTTTTAGTCCTCTCCTACTTAAGTCCCCCCTGTCACATCTGTGCCAGGGAGAGGTCCTACCTCAAAGGGAGAAGTTTGAGTATCTCGATTGGGGCAGCATCTTCGGGGATGAGGTGCGGTGATCAAGGAGCTGAGCCAGATTTATCGGTCGATCTATGTTTCAGTCCTCACCTGGTCATGAGTTTTGGGTACAAACTGAAAGAACAAAATCACAAATACAAGCGTCCAAAATGAGTTTCCTCTGCAGGATGGCCGGGCTCAGCCTTAAGGCTAGTTTATGCTTCTCCGTCTGTGTCATTACGGAGACACGCAACGCCATCATCCATCGACGCAAGGGCTCTCCGATACGCCCGCAAGGACGGACGAAGTCGAGCTCACTTTTCTAACTATTCGTCAAACGAGATGGAGAGCGCACGTCTCTGATTGGTCGGCTCAACACCCCGTGATCATTTCCGGCTTGACGCCGGTATCAACAGAGTAGTAATAGTAGAATCTCGGGGAAGCAGATATGGATCAGCTCAAGAAACGTCTGGCAGACCAAGTACAACATTTATATCATCCATCAGTGTCCCTCACAGGTTGAACAAGAGCTGCATATTCGCTCGTCGTCTGCCTCGTCCTCACCGGACGGACATTCAACACACGCCGTCGTCTCCTCACTCCTGTTTAAATCTTTTTAACAACATTGTTTGTTCCTCGAGATCAATCTGTTCAAACTCAATCTAAATTCGCTCTCTGTCAGCCATTACTGAGCTGAAGTAAACAAACTTTGGTCGACCGAGGCATTACTGCAGAAAAGTTATGCGCCCTCTGCTGTCCTGGTGGAGAATTGCTTCACAACACTGACGGAGAAGTAAAAATCAAAAACGTCTCCGACAATACGTGTGAGTGTGAGCGCAAGCGTGCTGTCAGAAAAGTATAAACTAGGCTTTAGAGATAGGGAGAGGAACTGGGACACACTAGGAGGGACTCAAAGAAGAACCACTGCTCCTCCACAGCTACACCTTGAGTTCCAGACATACAGGGACAAGGGGCAGCCCTGATGGAGTCCCAGCTCTGGGAATTAGCTCATATTTGTGCTGAGAATATGGACTCAGATGTTGCCCTGACTTAGCAGGGAGCATATAATCCTCCCAAAAGTTTCCAGAGCCCCATATTCTCAGCAACCCCAACAGAATTCCTCAAGAAACATGGCTGTAGGTCTTCTCCAAGTCCACAAAACATGTGTGACCCCTTCAGCAAATCCACAAGGGTAAAGACCTGGTCCAGTATTCCACAACCAGGGGGGGGAAAAAGCCAAACAACTTCTCTTGAACCTGAGGTTCCACAACTGGTGGGAGTCACATTTTCAACACCTTAGACTAAATATCCCTGGGGACCTTTTTTCTTTTTCAGCTTTAATTTCTTCTGACGACTGTGTTGATGTTTTTTCTGAAACTAACTTTGGCCTCAAAGACATCATACAATCAATCAGGGAAAAAAAAAGATCTGTTGATGAGAACCCAAACATTTCACATTGACTATTGGCAAAAACTGCAGTGAACAGATGAATAAAAGTTTGTAAACAGGGACAGATGATAAATCTGGTTTAGGCCAAGAATATAGTTACAGGGAAAGAGCCTGCAAAGTACTGTGGGAAAAGTATTATTGGATGTTTTGTTGCTTCAAGGACGGGGCAGCTTGCAGTCATCGATTCGGTCATTAACTCAGTATTGTATCAGAGTGCATAAAGGCAATGTGAGGCCATCTGTCCAATGGTTAGAGGATGTTTCAACAGGATAATGGTCCTCAGAAAGCCAACAATGTCACCAAGGAGGCAACTCAAAATACAGCAGTGAAAAACCTCAAATTATTCCTAAAAAAATGTGTCATAAATGCATATTTCTACTGACAACCTAAACCTGCAAAAAAATAAAAACCCAGCAAATATTATCACATGATATTCTGCAGATTCATCCTCCCAAAGGCTGCAGGTGATTTGTGTTTACGCCAGCAGTTCAGAAAAGCAGCACCTTTAATTCTAATGGAGGCACTGGATCGAACCATATATTTAATTTCCTGTCTTTGCTTCTTTTTCTCCTGAGGTTATATAAATCTTATTCTGTGTCAGACCTGCCAAACAGCCACAGTCACAGCAGTGACTTTCTTTTTCACTATTTTTATGTCTCTAAGTAACACTCAAAATAAAAGCCACTTAATCCATCTTCCACTGCAAAAGGCTCCTTTTCCAGGCAGTGGGGATGGTAAAGTACATAAGTCTGCAACATCGAGTCAGTCCCAAACAGAAAAAACATCTGTCTTCATCATTCTCTGGGTACAATTGATCCGCAGCACTCTGGAAAGCATTTATTATGAAAAGTCTCATTTTTTAAGCGGCCTGTTTAAAGTAGCAGTGGCCATAAATCAACCCGAATCAGAGCACTCTCTCGCTCTAATCCATTATTTCTATTATATCAGCTCTAAGTGGACATAACAGCTTAATCCAGTATCGATCCGAGTGTGGGCGTTGGTCATCCCATCCAATCCGGCCTTGATATCCAGGATGCCGCCTGATGAGGTTTGCATCTGCTCTCACTTTAAATAATCACAGGGGAGAGTTGGTGCGCTAGCTAGGCTAACTCCTTCCTCATTAGAAAGCAGTAAATGTGTGTGTGTGTGTGTGTGTGTGTGTGTGTGTGTGTGTGTGTGTGTGTGTGTGTGTGTGTGTGTGTGTGTGTGTGTGTGTGTGAGTGTGTGAGAGGTCTAATCCTAGCTAATACTCCGTTTAATACCGGAGAACTTCAGCGAGCTGGCAGCTCTGCTAATTAAGTGAGCAGGAGTCTGTTCCGATGCCTCTCATACACATGGGCATAAATTATTCAAGTGCCGTTAAAATAAATAATGAAGTTGATTGCAGCATTTTGAATGTGGGCGGGAGGTTAAATTATGCATGTGCTCAATATTTGTAAGTGTAATAGGAAGTAAGTGTGGAGGTTCTTAAAGTGCAAGGAAAAAATATCCACCACCCACAGCTTTTAGCCCGATTTAATTCAAGAGGGAAAAGGAAGAAAACTCCAGTGGAAGTTAAAGACATCAGAGAAAATATGAAAGAAAAAAGAGGTTATCATTTCCCTGCTTCTGCTCAACACTTCAACACCCAGTGAGGGTTTTTATTGCATCTAATGTTTTAATCTCCATCTGCTCCAAGAGGGCCGACATGAAATCTGAAGACTGGACGTCAGGTTGTAACCTGGGATCTGGAAGGTCCTGATGTTTACAAAATCAAACTTCTCAAAAGTACAGGTCACCATAAAATTAGAATAGAATTTATTTTGTTTTTCTGTGGTTTCTTCATTTGACTTTTGTTGGAGTTTTTAACTAAACTGGATTAAACTAAGGCATCGGCAGATATTTTGAATAAATTAAATTTGTTTTATCTGCTAAATATATAAAGGGTTTAAATATTCTGGGAGGGTGTTACTGAAATGATGAGCAGCTGAGAACAGACCTGATAAACAACCAAGAAGAACCAGGAGGTCATAAAAGAAACCACTGAACCAGAGCTCCACACAAGAGGAAAATAATATAATGGTCACATTTTTATGACACTTTAGAAATGTTTTATATACCAAGAGATTTAAAAAATATCTTGATACCGGAAAAAAATATTAATACATCAAAATCAATGGTGTCAATTATTTGACATATCCCAGAATTAATCCCCCCAACCCCCAAAAATCATGCTTTTATCGTTTCTACATACCCAAGTGTTCCTAAAAGGGTTCAATTATTTAAGAAAAAAATACAAATTATATAGATATGACCAAGAATCAAGTGGATCAAAAGACTTATTGCAGTTAAAGTAATATATATATATATATGCGCAGTGGTGTGAAAAGCTATTTGCCCCCTTCCTGATTTCTTATTCTTTTGCATGTTTGTCACACAAAATGTTTCTGATCATCAAACACATTTAACTATTAGTCAAAGACAACACAAGTAAACACAAAATGCAGTTTTTAAATGATGGTTTTTATTATTTAGGGAGAAAAAACATCCAAACCTCCATGGCCCTGTGTGAAAAAGTGATTGTCCCCTGAACCTAATAACTGGTTGGGCCACCCTTAGCACCAATAACTGCAATCAAGCGTTTGCGATAACTTGCAACGAGTCTTTTCCAGCGCTCTGGAGGAATGTTGGCCCACTCATCTTTGCAGAATTGTTGTAATTCAGCTTTCTTTGAGGGTTTTCTAGCATGAACCGCCCTTTTAAGGCCCTTTTAAGGTGACTAGGCCACTCCAAAGTCTTCATTTTGTTTTTCTTCAGCCATTCAGAGGTGGATTTGCTGCTGTGTTTTGGGTCATTGTCCTGCTGCAGCACCCAAGATGGCTTCAGCTTGAGTTGACGAACAGATGGCCTTCAGGACATTCTCCTTCAGGATTTTTTGGTAGACAGTAGAATTCATGGTTCCATCTATCACAGCAAGCCTTCCAGGTCCTGAAGCAGCAAAACATCCCCAGACCATCACACTACCACCACCATATTTTACTGTTGGTATGATGTTCTTTTTCTGAAATGCTGTGTTACTTTTACACCAGATGTAACGGGACACGCACCTTCCAAAAAGTTCAACTTTTGTCTCGTCGGTCCACAAGGTATTTTCCCAAAAGTCTTGGCAATCATTGAGATGTTTTTTTTTTGCAAAATTGAGACGAGCCTTAATGTTCTTTTTGCTTAAAAGTGGTTTGCGCCTTGGCACTCTGCCCTGCAGGCTGTTTTTGCCCAGTCTCTTTCTTATGGTGGAGTCGTGAACACTGACCTTAATTGAGGCAAGTGAGGCCTGCAGTTCTTTAGATGTTGTCCTGGGGTCTTTTGTGGCCTCTCTAATGAGTTGTCTCTGCGCTCTTGGGGTCATTTTGGTCGGCCAGCCACTCCTGGGAAGGTTCACCACTGTTCCATGTTTTTGCCATTTGTGGATAATGGCTCTCACTGTGGTTCGCTGGAGTCCAAAAGCTTTAGAAATGGCTTTATAACCTTTACCAGACTGATAGATCTCAAATACTTTTGTTCTCATTTGTTCCTGAATTTCTTTGGATCTTGGCATGATGTCTAGTTTTTGAGGTGCTTTTGGTCTACTTCTCTGTGTCAGGTAGCGCCTATTTAAGTGATTTCTTGATTGAAACAGGTGTGGCAGTAATCAGGCCTGGGGGTGGCTACAGAAATTGAACTCAGGTGTGATAAACCACAGTTAAAGCAACAATCTGGAGGATTTCATCAAGAGAGCAGTTTTTGAATCTAGCGTCCAAAGGCTCCTCCTCAAAACATCTCGACACGCGCGTCCGGTCGTGTGTGCGCGCGTGTACACGGCGCATATACGTTGCGGGCATGAACTGTACCGCTCAATGTGTAGGGTTTAATCACTCACAGTTCACAATCTTATTCCAACAACACTACGAGGGTCTGATGAGCCCTCTCTGTCCCTGCTGCTTCTGATATTAGCTCTGTTAGCAGAGAGCTGCTGCTGGACTCTGAAGCTGAACTTGACTCGGCCCTGGATGAACTTTCTGACCAAAATAAACGCGTAATCCTGTCAAGCCTTGCCATTCTGTGAGGTGAAAGGTTTAAAAATTAAAATAAATCCATCTTTAACTGGAGAATGGGTAGGTTTTTAGTAGAAATGAGCCGTGAGGCTGAGACGCAAACAGAGAAGCACACGGAGCATCCTGTACGACAGCGCCCCCTACTGGTACAGGTTTGGTCGATGCGCGTGCATGTTGAGAGAATGAAAAAATTTGAATTTCATTGGCTGAAAAATGTCGGCGGCAAGAAATAATGGAAAGGGGTCTCTAGGAGGAAGGAGGGTCTTCATCAGAATGACAGATGTTGTGGAACTCAACCCATAGATCATAGTTTAGACCTGAAATATCATTTAAAACATTTAGAAAACTTTGATACAGAGAAAAATGCTCCAGAGAGCCGCTTTAAGTTATTTTTTAACAAGGGGGGGCAATCACTTTTTCACACAGGGCCATGTAGGTTTGGACCTTTTCTCTCCCTAAATAATAAAAATCATCATTTAAAAACTGCGTATTGTGTTTACTTGTTTTATCTTTGACTAATAGTTAAATGTGTTTGATGATCAGAAACATTTTGTGTGACAAACATGCAAAAGAATAAGAAATCAGGAAGGGGGTAAATAGTTTTTCACACCACTGTATATATTGTAGCACTATCAAATATGCTATAACCTCTGACACCTGACCCCTGTTGACATCACAACAATAATCCATTTCTTTGCCAATAACTTGGAATACAATGACTCTTGGATTATGTTTTAACTTGAATCAAGATCCCTACAGGTGTCCTACTGTCCACTTTCAGGTGTCCACCTCCCAGATGACCCACTGGACACCGGCTGGTCTAATAAAACACTCTCTAAAGATGTCTCTTCTGTAAAACCAAGGACTGGTGTTCAAACTGTAATCTCTTGTTTACAGAACAGTCTCCGTAGTGTTCCTGCTCAGGGTCATCCACACACACTCTTCAAAGTGTTATAATGTGCTTCACTGCTATGTCATGCATTTCTACATTTATAATGTGAGTGTTTAACGGGCGGAAGTCATATGTGAGTTGGTAACTCCCCACAGTTCCCCTACCCAATCAGAGCCATCCACAAGTCCACTAACTCAGTTTTGATTAGTATACTTAATATCTTCTGATTTGTTGAATTTAAGATAACGTAGTCTCAAAACTAATATTCAGTTCCGGTACGAATTAGTCTGTGCTACAGCGTGAATGTAGTCTAGTCTGGTCTGAGTCTGAAAGCAGCCTGAGCTGCTAGCCTTCAGAGTCTTAGCTGAACCTTCATCAGCTTTGAACAAGGCCTCGAGAGTCACCTGCTTGCGTGGGTGTCTATGTCTCTCCCTCACTACGGGAATTAATCAGAAATTACTTCACCCGATGGTGACCTCCCTTGCTGTCGCACGGATCTCAGGGCCATCAGACGATTCCCAGCTGAACCTGCCTCCTCTGGGAACTGGGCCTTCATCCGGGGACCTGCTCCACCTCTGCAAGAGGCCCCTCACCCTGCTGGACCCACGAGACCTGCAACTCAGTAAGAAACCCCTTTCTGATCGAGAGGCTTCGCTTTGATAAAACTAAATCCCATTCCAAACTCAAATTAGCCCTAAATTGACTCTTAAAGTCACAACTAGGTTAACTAAATTAACTAACTTCCCTAGGCATTAAAACATATGCTACGCTCCGTTAAAACTCACAATTAAAACCATCTTTAACATCCTCAACATGTTTAAGAATATTAATTGTGTTTACATCAAACTTTCAAACTGTTTTATCTGTCTGTGTTCTTAGGTTTTTCAAATTAAATGATTGTTCAATCTTATCTGGTCTGAGCTTCACGTTATTAATAAGGTATTTCAATTCACTGTACTCTTTCAAAGAACCTAAAGATACCTTCAATAAATATTAGCTATTATCAGGGTTAAATGACAGTTTATCACTTTTCATTAGAATCCAAGAATAAGCCTCTAATGTTTATATGAAGAGGGTGTAGTTAAAATAACTAAGTTATTTCCAAACGCTACAATATATATATATATATATATATATATATATATATATATATATATATATATATATATATATATATATATATATATATATATATATATATATATATATTTTGAAGACAAAACATTTTTACATGGCGGAGCTGCACATTTTGGTTCCTCAAACCTGTGCTGTCAGGCTTTAACCTCATATCCATTTTCCATCACTTTCATGTTTTTTCATAACTCTATTGGCCGTATTTCACATCTATCAGTGGGTTTTATTCATGATATCTCAAAGAAAAGTGTCAAAAGTAGCTCTGGACAATCCAGGGTTTGTTATTAATTAAAGAAGCATTTATTTTCCATTTCTGTTGGAAATCTTTAGCCCGACAACATTTCTGTAAGGAATAATTTGGTCATTTTTGTTGCCACAGTTAGAAAAATCCTACTTCTGTGCTCCAAACCTTTTTCCCACTGAGGTGAAACTGATTCTTTTTTACCAACTGATGCAGGTTAAGATCAATTTTCCCCCAAATGCTTGATGTTATGTTGATCTTTCACAGCTACATTTCACCACATTCATGTAAAATCAGATTTTTG
Organism: Callopanchax toddi; assembly: GCA_006937965.1. Taxonomy (NCBI): domain Eukaryota; kingdom Metazoa; phylum Chordata; class Actinopteri; order Cyprinodontiformes; family Nothobranchiidae; genus Callopanchax; species Callopanchax toddi. The sequence goes on along the minus strand of SSNR01000491.1, from coordinate 153,987 downwards.
CTGCACCTAAAACCTTCCACAGTGAATACGAGTGTATGACAAAACACACACACGCACACACACACACACACACACACACACACACACACACACACACACACAAACACACACCTCTAAGTTCTCGTCAGTAATGGCCTCCTGCCTCCCTCCTCCATCTCGTCTATAAATAGGTTGAAGCAGAGCGTGAAATGAAAAGCAGGAGAACAGCATGAAATGGGACTAAAGTTGGGAAAATGAACATATTTATCCCTTTGTTTTTGAGAAAGGCCTGGGAAATAATGGTGCAATTTTTTACATAAAGCCATGCAATCTTCACAAACACGGCTGATATTATGCTTATTTTTACAGCCCGCTCTTGTTTCACTCCATGTAAAAATGGATCATTGTCAGGAGCGACTGCAGGCGCTGGACTGCTGTTCTTGTATGCAGATTGGTCCCAAAATAAGGACAGAAATGGTCAGGTAAATCAAACACTTTCTTCCTGCATGGGGCTGCATTTTAGTCAAACTTGCTCATTTTAACTTTTCAGAATCGAGTTTATATAAACAAGACATTTATCTTGGTGATTCGGTGCAGAAGAGTTCACACATTTTACCAAGAACAAAGAAGCAAACTGAGACAGGCACGCTGATCATTTATATGAAAAAATAGGCAATTACACACAAATATACAGTACAGGCATTTTATAATGTCTCGCCTCACCTCCTGTTCCTTCACTTAGCCGGGTCCTATGGAGCAGCATCTCAAATAGGGAATCCCAGACTGTCCTCCCCCTGGCCTCCTCCACCCACTCCTCTGGTGGGACCCCTAGGCATTCAGCCTGGAGATACTTCCTCCAGATATTCCTGGGTAGGTAGCACAGAGAGGAGGGTGTCTGGTTTGGAAACCGTAGTTTAGTGGGGGGGGGTTAGTTTATGAATCCTGAATTATGAATGCAGGAAGGAGTGTTATCGTAGGTCCTTCCTCCCAGCAGCTGTTAGACTCTATAACCGTCACTACTTCCAACAAACTGCCTAAGTGTTTACATCCCTGATGTATTTATATATTATTGCACATCCCTCATAAGAAGAACTCTATTCTGTTTGATAGTTCTATGACTTTATCTGTTAATGACTTTTGATGATTGTACATTGTTTTACTAGTAGCTATGCTAGTGTAGCATCATCAAATATGCTATAACCTCAGACCTTTGACCTCTGTTGACCATCACAACAATAATCCATCTTTTTCCCAATAACTTGGAATACAATGACTCTTGGATTATGTTTTAACCTGAATCAAGATCCCTACAGGTGTCCTACTGTCCACTTTCAGGTGTCCACTTCCCAGATGACCCACTGGACACCGGCTGTGTTGATAAAACTACTCTGTCAAGAGGTCTCTTTAAAACCAAGGACTGGTGTTCAAATTGTAATCTCTTGTTTACAGAACAGTCTCCTGTAGTGTTCCTGCTCAGGGTCATCCACACACTCACACTCAAAGTGTTATAATGTGCTTCTCTGCTATGTCATGCATTTCTACATTTATAATGTGAGTGTTTAACGGGCAGAAGTCATATGTGAGTTGGTAAACTCCCTCACAGTCCCCTATCCAATCAGAGCCATCCACCAGTCCACTAACTCAGTTTTGATTAGTACACTTAATATCTTCTGATTGGTTGAATTTAAGATAACTCTTCTCAAAACTAATATTCAGTTCCGGTACAAGCCAGTCTCAGTCTTGGTCTATGCTACAGCCTGAATGTAGCTGAGCTGCTATCCTTCAGAGTCTTAGCTGAACCCTTATCAGCTTTGAACAAGGCCTCTCTGTCTCTCCCTCACTACGGGGACTGATCAGAAATGACTTCAGCATGCCTGCTGAAATGCCTCCCTTGCTGACCGGGACGTATCCACGGACTGCCCGGCGAGGTCCTCGGTGGCCACGCCTTCCAGGACCACCACTCCGAGTCTGGGGACTGCAGCCTCAGCTCGTGGAGAAACCGACGCCTGCCAGATCCAGGAGCGTCCACCTTTCAGTGAGCGAACACCACTTTCTGATCGAGAGGTTTGCTTTGATAAAGATTAATTCTTCCACTCTAAATTAAGCCAAAACTAAATCCCATTCCAAACTCAAATTAGCCCTAAATTGACCCTTAAAGTCACAACTAGGTTAACTAAATTAACTAACTTCCCTAGTCATTAAAACATATGCTACGGTCCGTTAAAACAATTAAAACTATCTTTAACATCCTCAACATGTTTAAGAATATTAATTGTGTTTACATCAAACTTTCAAACGGTCTTATCTGTCTGTGTTCTTAGGTTTTTCAAATTAAATGATTGTTCAATCTTTATCTGGTCTCAGTTCACGTTATTAATAAGGTATTTCAATTCACTGTACTCTTCCAAAGAACCTAAAGATACCTTCAATAAATATTAGCTATTATCAGGGTTAAATGACAGTTTATCACTTTTCATTATAATCCAAAAATAAGTTCTAATGTTTATCTTAAGAGGGTGTAGTTAAAATAACTAATAGTTATTCTAAACGCTACACTGGTATTATTACATTTTTTTGCGCCATTACTTTTTTGCTTTTAATTTTCTATTTTACATATATGTTTTTGTTCTTGCGTGAATCTATTTGTCTCAACTTGCTTGTAACTTGCTGCTGGTGCACCTGAATTTCCCCACTGAGGGACAATAAATGGCTTTTCTATTCTATTCTATTCTCTCCTCGGTCACTTCCACCAGCTCCAAGGCCAGCCTAGACATATAATCCCTACAGCCTGGGTCAACATGGAGGGTCTCCTGATGGCAAGACATGCCTGAAACACTGCAGAGAAGTATCCTGACCATATGAACCCCCTCATTTGGCTTCTCTTAGCATGGAGGTGGAGTGGTTCTTCTCAGTCTCTCTAAGGCTGAGCCCAGCCACCCTGCAGAGTAAACTCTCTGTCTCTGTTTCTCATTCACCCATTCACTCATTACCCAAAATTCAAGACCATTGTTGAGGATTGGAACATAGACTAGTTGCTTTCTGGTAACTCCCTCTTCACCACAACAGACCTGTTCAGCATCACTGCAGGCTTATCCTCGATCTACCTGGCGATCTCCCTCCTTCCCTCACTCAAAAACAAGAGCTTGAGGTACTTAAACTCCTCCAGATGAGGTAGGACCTCTGCACTGGCCCAGAGGTGGCAATCCACACTTTTCTACTTGAGAACCCTGGCCTTGGATTTAGAACTGATGATCCTCATCCCAGCTTTGAAACCTGCAGAGCAAGAGCTGAAGGTCACAGCTTGATAAAGCTAAGAGGACCACATCCTCTGCAAAAAGCAGAGAGGAGATCCTCCTGCCATCAAACACAGCACCCTTTATGTTTATGTTGTTGACGGAGTCAACACCATAAATGTAAAAATGTGCAACAGATAAGTAGAAACTTCAGATTCCAGTCAGATAATAATCATTTTCATAGAAACTGTAATCTTTAATTTTGAATTACACGTGTATTTTGGAATATAGCCAATCCTGTTGTTTTCATCAGCCATATGTTCATGTGGAACTGACGCAGCCCAGATGCAGACTTCATCTACTCAGTGCTCCGGTGTGTAAACACTCTAGACATAGTGTGTCTACTTGTTGAATTTACAGACTCAGAATACACAAATCTCATTACAATATTAAAGTAGATTGTTCAGATTAACTGCTTTTCTGCATTTTTTTTACAACTTATTTGTACCAGATTTTGAACTAAAGGTACCCTGAGCCAGTTAGACATCCTGCATCTTGTAATTCTATTTGCTGAGACTGTTTTGTTCTGGAGTAGAAACGACATAAATGCATCCATATCTCAAAGTGGCTTATGTTCTGTTTACTCCTCTATCTTTAAATGCATCGATAAACAATTTGCAGAAATTGCTGCTCACAGGCTGTGTCCTCTGTGAGACCTTATCCAGAAAATCTCAGACTAAAATCCACAGTGGATCGACCATCACCCAGCAGTTTCTGCCTGTTTAGCAGGAAATCAGCCACAAACTCATAACTACCACCACCAAACGCTGAATATCAGTAAAAACCACTGCATTGCTTCCTGCTGTAAGACTCATCACATGTACTGGATGAATGTATGTAGTTATGCATTTAGGTTCTATATTTTATACAAGTGCCTAAAAGGAACTGCTTTTACATCTCAACTGAAGCTTTTGTAATCTAGATAAACGTATTAGGATGTAACACGACATCACACACAAATCCAATCTTCCAGCCTCTTTCCAGTAAGGCCTGAATCCCCCCATGCTATTATCATTGCCTCATGAGTAATCCTAATAACTGAATAAATGTATAAAAAAAGAGAATTACTCCAACAGACCATAATGGTTTGCCAAAATCTCGTTTTCAGACATCGAAGCATGCTATTTATCCCAGCAGACACCGTTGTGAGCGCAGCGAAGCGGCAGATTTAATTTATGGTGCGTTATTAGACATTATCAGGCCCAAGATCTCTGTTACTGAATGGAAAATAACAGCTGTCCCTTTTCTCTGCAGAGCCACACCAAACCAGAAATCCTCGATAAAAGCAGCTGTGATTTTTCTTCTTTTTTTTGTACTCCTTTACAAACTAGCACTACACTGTCATTTAACGATATTGTGTATTTTTTGTCTGTGTTGGAGTAGATGGCACGTTCAGGTTGGGAGGATTTGGATGTTACAGCACACTGAGGCAGCTCAATTTGAGAGCGAGGCATCCCTCTCCCCAGAACGCATTTATCTCTGAACATTGAATGAAACGGGTGCTTTTTTTTTCTTCTGCACAAAATTCACCCATAACAAAAGATCCCTGCTGCCAAAATGAGATGGCAAAGCGACAGAGACTGAATTATATTGATAACTTTGAAGAATAAAGCAATTCCTTTTTTATCATAGTTTCATATTGCACCCTGCGCAATGGCCCATGAGGTAAATTTACTCTTGGAGCACTCCTTTGCCATCTTCAGTCTTCCTCCCCTCCTCTCACATCTCTGAGATGGCCAAATTTGCTCTCTAAAACCAGTCCTAATGTATCAATTGTTCTGATCTGGCTCTGCTGGAGTGTGAACAAACAAATTGGATTGTGCCCCCATCCCCCAAATAGGTTCCCCTTATCCACCCCCACCTGGCCTGCAGAGGCTGTTCCCTACATATTTTCATGGAATGTCTCAATCCAGATGATTTCTGTGACTCTCTTTCTCTCTCTCTCACACACACACACACACACACACACACACACACACACACACACACACCGAGACCTTTAAAACCATTTCCCAAGGTCAGAACAAATGGCCAGACTGTAGTGGTGTATAATGATAAAAGCACTCAAAGCAGCTGCTACTAAAGTGCCTTTCCAAAAAGACAAAATGGCCTCTCCATCCCTGCTGCGTGTCACTTCTTCAGTGTGTGGGGAGGCAGAGTGGCAGCAGAGATGCTGCAGACCAAACTGAGCTGTTTCATAAGATTCCTCAGCTTTTATCCTGACACAATGGACCACTGTCATACAGGACAAAGGCTGGCAGACACTGTGTTTTTTCATCTGTCTCTTATGTGTCTGGAACCAGATGTGTTCATTTCATGCCATCAGAAAGAAAGTACAGCATACAAGCTGCTCAGTCTACATCAAATACATCCTGCATTTTGATAAACGACCCTCAGGAAGTGCAAATAGACTTAAACAACACGTCTAAACAACATCTGACCTGAGGTTTTGTTCTCCACATCTCATCTGGGTGGCTTAAAGCAGACAGCTCTGTCAGAAATAGTCTTTATCATTATTGGACAGGTGAGGGAGAAGAACTTCACTACTGGATAATCGTGAGTTGAGAAATCTAAAACTGTTTTTATACATCCAAGTAAAGTACAGGCATTGAGTATTCCTGTGCTTCTAAATGAACGACTACATTTAGCACAATACACTGATGCTGTAATGAAACTGAAAGAGGCAAACCAACAACAACAAGCTGTCATGTATTAGTAATCACAAAAGCATGACAATCAAAGAACATTAAATATTTTACATTATCCTAGCAAAGCTAAGTACTAGCTGTGAACTAGGGTAGCAATACATAAAACAGCTCAGTACTTATGGGATGTGTACAGGGATACTTAAAAAGTGTGTATAAGCAGGGATGCACATAAGCAGTCCACTGGTCCTCATGAGAACCGGATTTCATTCATGCGTACCCGAACCGACTGCCTGAACGCGCCTTTGCGGACCAGCGCTTCAGCGGTCCTGATGGGAGACCCCTCGATCGACGAGCTTCACATCCTGTTGCAGCTCAATGAATGAGTGCTCACGTGACCTCTGAAGCTAGTGGACACACAGGCATCATCACACAGCATCTCCAATGCGCCTGGCACTGCACGTTTACGCGCAGCTCCTTTGATACACGCTTCAACACACACACAATCACAGTACATCCGACCCACGCACGCAACTCACACATACCCAGGAGGGGTGCAACGGGTCACAATAGATCTATGATCTGTATGGATCACCCTCTATGGTTTGGGACACGGTTCACGGATCCGCGCTCGTGCATTTGGTAAATCCTCCCCGACCCGACAGCTCGCGGCGCGCTCTGAATCTGTTGATAAATAATTCCCCTCTGATAAAGGCGTTCATTTTGTCATCACATATCAAGTTCTATCAGACTCGGTTGTTTTAGTTAACCAGAACAAAGGATCACTGATCATTAACTGATCCACTCTCTGATGCGTGCGTGCGCGCGGACCAGCTGACCCCCCATCTGTCAGCTGATCTCCTCTCTGATAGAGAAACCAGACTCATCTATGTCTGTCTAAGATAACGTGTTGTTTTGGACTTTTATCCAAGCTAATGAACGTTAATATTAACGGTGTTCAGTCAGGAGCGATCAGAACACCTCAATCGTCACCCCCCCCCCCCCCCCCCCCCCCCCCCCCCCCCCCACATGCATACCAGACAAGAGCGCCAGGTTCTGCCTTGAGAACATGGGATGAAAAATTGTGTTCACCCCTGTGTATAAGATACTGGTGTGGTGCATAAACATGGGCGTAAATCCCGGGGGGGACATGTCCCCCTCACATAAAGTTGTCCCCTCCAAAATCCCAGAAAACAAAAATCATATATTTTTAAATATGACAGTACCGTCAGTTGAAAGCGCGATACAAGTTGTGCTACTTAAAAACAAACTTTAAGATTTATATTTCTTGAAAGTTTCCAGTTCCCCCCCATCCTCACAGTGATTTGGTACAGTCCGTTTCCCCGATGGGAGGGGCCGCTCCGACTCGCTGCCTGCTCCGCTCCTCACTCAGAGCCGGACCGGTGAGGAGGAAATGATGGAGTTTATTTAAAAATTTAAAGCATTAGAACGTTCAGTGATCAGTTAAAAAGTTATTGATCATTTCTCTTGTTCAACAAGCTCCTCCATTACATGAAAAGCTGTATTTCAGCTCCTTCATGTGAAGTCTGCTGGCCTGTTTAACATAAACACAGCAGCTGGTTATCCCTGTAGAGTCGATGTCCGCTCCACCACCGGATGTTTGGTGGATTTTTCACTAACTAAATCACATACAGATTTATTTTTGACATGAATCCACATCGTTATTTTGTGTATGTCCTGAGTTTATATCGGTCTGTGAACGCAGCATTTGCCGTGGCTGCATCTGTTCAAGAAAGAGAGGAAAAAGTAGCGACTCGCTGCTTGGAGCTGGTTTTAACAGAGAAATGATGTCTGCAGAAAGTTTTGATAACATTTCTGACTCAAACTCATCCTTAGACAGACAGGAGAGAGAGAGAGAGACAGTGGACAGACAGACAGACAGAGAGAGACAAGTGACAGACAGACAGGAGAGAGAGAGACAGTGGACAGACAGACAGGAGAGAGAGAGAGACAGTGGACAGACAGACAGACAGAGAGAGACAAGTGACAGACAGACAGGAGAGAGAGAGACAAGGGACAGACAGACAGAGAGAGAGACAAGTGACAGACAGACAGAGAGAGGCAAGGGACAGACAGGAGAGAGAGAGAGACAAGGGACAGAGACAGAGGAGACTGAGACACCGTCCTCCTCCTGTTTCACTGCCAGTTACATTTCTAGACAGATTTTGTCCAGATTTATTCATTTATGTCAGATATTATTAATTAGAATCTGATTTTCTGTTACAATCTTTTTTTATTTTGTTTTGTTTTTTATGTTGTAGTTACAACTTTGACTTAGATGTTCTGTTAAACAGAACTGTTAATTTCCACTCCTTATTCTTCTTTAATTAAATCAATTTTCAAGTCAGACGTTTTTGGGACTGTTTTTAGTTTCTGGATATGAAACATTTTTAATTTAATAATAATCTGTAGGCGTTTGTCCAGTAGTCTGGCTGCTTTAATATTCAGGTCAGAATGGAAGGGGAGCCCAATTAAAAATATACTGAGGAAGCATCAAAATCCTGTAGACAGCTTGGATATGGACTAATAAATAATAATTAGCTACATCATAATTACAGTTATGGCTTAATGTTATGTAAGAATGTTGAGGAAAAATAATCATTTTTAGTGTCCCCCTTAGAAATTTCTCCCTAAAGTTTTACTGTTTGATGTCCGGGGTGGATCTACCTGGGTGTGGCCTGCTGCTGGCGGTGCCTGTGAGCCGTGGCCGCAGCCCCCTAGGGCTATGGCGTGGTGGTTGCTGGGTGGCCCTTACGGGGTGAGCCTCTGCGCCCCTCCTGGTGTTGCGGCTGCCCCTGCGGTGGTTTTTCTGGGATTACCGTGGTCTGGGGGGCCTCCAGATGTCTGGGGCTTGGATATCCTCTGTGTCTTCCATAGTTCTTGGAGGTCGGGTGTGTGTAAAAATAAACTGTAAAAAAAAATGTATCCAATACGTATCCCCTGTACGTGCCTGATACGTACCCCCTAAGTACCAAACTGTAAAATAAATTGTTTGCAGAACCAGCTAAAGGAAAATGGGAAATAGCAGTAGACTACATCAGATTTGTTTTGTATGTTTATCTTAAATTCTGATTGACAAGCAACTCACTAGCACTCAAGCACGCTGACTCCATTTCCTTCAATAAAATCAATTTTATTATATTGAGTAGAGTTCTATGAAAAACAATCATTCACAGAAAGTACAGATTCCTGTGTTTTGATTACAGCTTTATCACCACAATGCTTAAAGAGTTTCAAACGTTGAAGAATCTAATGACAGACTGACTAATATCAGTTCCTCTGTTTCTACACCAGAATGTTATTAAATATTATTTTCTGACATGAAAAATACCTACTGCTTCATTAATTTGCTGTTTGAGTTTTCAAACTGACAAATAGAAAAATAAGACCCTTTTAGAATAAATGTTCATGACATTAGAAGCCCTTAAAGTTCCTCGTTCTGAGGTGTAGGTGAAAAATACAGCACTGGTTTCACAGGTCAAACAGGAATTTACAGTATACCCACAATATAAAGGAATTGTACAAAACTATGATTTTTCAACACTGTAACACATGAAACTCTTGGAATTTTAGTTCAATTGCAAAAACATCAACTCTTAAGATTTTCCAGGATCACTGTGGTAATGTTTTTGTTGTTTGACTGTAAACATTTCTCAGAGAATGAGGTATTTCAGAAGCTCTGCCGCTGTCCGCTGAACCAGATGAAGTCAGGACTGGCTGTTGACAAGTGAACACATCAGAGTTCATCTTCTCCGTTTGTTCAGGCGGAAGCTGCAGACGACCATTACCTGCCACAGCACATCCATCACGCTGTGACCTGGCCAAACGGTAAGCACCAAATAATGACTTCCATTGATCTGTTCACTGACTCCTGTCCTCCCTGCACGCACATGTCGCTCCTCCATTTTGCTCTCCACTGCCTCCTTCACCTTCTCTGAAGAAGAAGAAGAAGAAGAAGAAGAAGAAGAAGAAGAAGAAGAAGCTGATCTTCTGCTAGTCAGGTCAGCTGTCGTGTCACAGCCCTAATCTAATTGTAACTTATAAAGATCCGCATTAAGAAGCTCAATGAGGCTTGGCATAAGAATTCTCTTCACAAGCTTCCTGAATCAAAACTTACAGGAAAAACCCGCTCCTTTGATTAAAGCAATTCATCATGTGGGCCATTATTAAACAGCATCCTGTGACATGGGAGTTATCTCGCATCGCTGCGCTGTCACACAAAGCTCCTAGCACAATGTTTTTACCTCAACACTGTTCAGAAAATCCTGTTGGCTCAAACTCGCCATGTTTGCTGCTCAGACAGCGTTAGTTTTTGTAGATTTTTACGTTACAGGGCTTGTTCAGTGACATCATCCTGGACAGTGGAGGCTGGTGAAATTTTTTTTGGGTGGGGCGCATTTTTACAAATCAGTTTTCAGATGCGCAAATAATCACATATCACCACTAGAGCAGGAATGAAGCAAAATATTTTCATCTGACTGAATATTTTGCTGGTAAAAATCCCTACCACCAGTTCTCTAACAATGTGGAGCTGTTAGGTCTAATTCTACACATCAAACAGTAAAGAAATCATAAAGTCTTCATAAGGAGACCTTAGAATAATATCAATATAATTAGATACAAATAAAAATAAAAACAACCACAATGTGGTGACAACAGAAGTTGTAAGAGTTTCAAGGAAAAAACAACCTGAACTACACAAGGTCAGAAACACAACTTAATATTCACAATTATCTTTCTACTGACACTGATAAATCCATCTCTAACTAACAGTCAGATAATTAATGTTACAATTCAGACAACAACCACTAACCAAGCAAGTCATGACAATCAGCTCAACTAATGAAGTGAATTAACAACAAAATAAAGTCAAATTCACTGATATGTCCATCAAAATAAGGTAAAATATGATTTTAGGCCACTCACACAAAACTCCCATAGAGCGCTGTGCGTTTTTTTAATTAAAAGTGTCATACAGCGCCTCAAAACGGGCTAAACTACATGAAGCAACAGTATACATGTCCCTCTAACATTCGGCTGCAAAGATATGTCGCTATTTAAGGTGTAAATCTACAAACAGTAGGTCTCTGCCATTTGCTGAATCTGCTAGACACATTGGTAATAAAACAAAAGAAAAAAACAAACGAAGTCACTCACCGTGGAGTTGATGAAATCAGGACCCATGGAATAAAACGACTTTTTGTCACAAGCTGCCAAGAAGGATTCTTTTAATAATATCCATTTTGTTTGTATTAGTTCTCTCCATTTTTAACTCACGTCTGCTGCCTGCTACTGAAAATGAAACCAAACGAGAGCTTCCGGGTTATTAATCCTCCAGTTTTGACTGTGCCGTTGTGCGCATGTCAGGGACGCTATGAACTGCGCCCCGATCGGTCTCCTGTCTTTTGCATTAAGGATGATTTCCAGTACGCATGCGTCAGGAAAATATTACCAGTGCGCATGCGCCAGCAGCAGAAAACAATGCGGTGTCTCGGGACGGCGTCCGGTCCAGACATGCACAGTAGATCCCAGAGAAACACGACCTATCGGTCTGGTAAAAAATAGTGAGAAAACGTTTTCTAAACTACACCTAAATGCAGATTATACACAGCACTTATTGTATATATAATGGATGGCTCGTTTAGTTTTATTTTCATGTTAGTTTTTTATATTTTGTGATCCCTATTTCTCTTCTTCTTCCTCTTGGGACTGGTGGGGCGGCGCACTAGCACCCCCTATGGATGGGTCGCCACTGACCCTGGACAGCAGTTTGCAGTATCATGAGTACTGTGTGGTAATGTTCTACTGTCAGGATGGAGCTACCTATGATCTAAACTAAGAACTATAAAAACACATTAACCATTTAGAAGGCAATCTGAGGCATAGATATAACTTTGTTTTTGGTTGGAGAAACTCATACAATCTGACATCTAAAATCCTCAGAGATTCAACAAAAACCTGGGGCCCTATGTTGCCAAGCTGGAATTCAGCTACTGCCAGTTTTGAACTGGTAATCAGGAGAACCGGGAGATTTCCCGGTGGCCTGCCCGCCTCTGGCCCGCTCAGTAATCACCGACGGTCAGGACGTTCTTGATAAATAAATAAACAATCCGTCATGCGGCTCATCAGGGCATCTGCCCTCCTGAAGCTCACACAAACGAAGCAGAGCTGGGCACACCCCCTCCTCTCTCTGTGTGTCAGAGTCTGTTAAAGTGGCACTCTGGAGCATTTTTCTCTGTATCAAACTTTTCTAAATGTTTTAAAAGATATTTCAGGTCTAAACTATGATCTATGGGTTGAGTTCCACAACATCTGTCATTCTGATGAAGACCCTCCTTCCTCCTAGAGACCCCTTTCCATTATTTCTTGCCGCTGACATTTTTCAGCCAATGAAATTCAAATGTCTGCATTCTCTCAACATGCACGCGCATCGACCAAACCTGTACCAGTAGGGGGCGCTGTCGTACAGGAAGCTCCGTGTGTTTCTCTGCCGTCTCAGCCGATCACTGAGGACTCACGGCTCATTTCTACTAAAAACCTACCCATTCTCCAGCTAAAGATGGATTTATTTTTATTTTTAAACCTTTCACCTCACAGAATGGCAAGGCTTGACAGGATTACGCGTTTATTTTGGTCAGAAAGTTCATCCAGGGCCGAGTCAAGTTCAGCTTCAGAGTCCAGCAGCAGCTCTCTGCTAACAGAGCTAATATCAGAAGCAGCAGGGACAGAGAGGGCTCATCAGACCCTCGTAGTATTGTTGGAATAAGATTGTGAACTGTGAGTGATTAAACCCTACACATTGAGCTATACAGTTCATGCCCGAAGTATATGCGCCGCGTGCACGCGCACACACGCGACCGGACGCGCGTGTCGAGATGTTTTGAGGAGGAGCCTTTGGACGCTAGATTCAAAAACTGCTCTCTTGATGAAATCCTCCGGAGTGCAGCTTTAAAGCAGTGGTTCCCAACCTTTTTTCCAAGGGACCCCTATTTTACCTGTCAATTTTTGGGCGCCCTGCAGACTATTCATTTTGCCCCATCAGTCTTTTGTACAGAAACTCAGTGCTGCAATCTTAGTCAAACAAACAAACAAACAAACCAAATGGCTCACCTTTAGTTGATTAAATAAGGACATTTTTGGAATCAATTGGCAGGGTTGTTACAAGCTGTCAAGCAGTTTTCACTTGATAAGTATCCACTTGATGAGAGATTGCCCTCAGTAATGCTAGCTGCGCTAGTTTCTTAAGTGCTGCCAGGCAACTGGTTGTCCCTGAACGTAAACCGTTCATTCTCCACAATAAAAGCTGTGCTTGGTAGTAGAGCTTAAGTTTATATATCACAGCAAACAGTTTATCTAAATACTGTTTAACATCGCCACTCACTTACGTTTTTGTCTCGTCTCGTCTTGCCAACAAATACACCCAGACGTCTCGTCTCATTTTAGTCATCAAAGAGCCGCTTATAGGTCGTCTGCGTCTCATTAATATCTCGGAAAAAAGGTGCGTTAACGCTTTAATGTAGTTATTGTCTCGTTAACGAAAACAACACTGGTCCAGTTTTAGATATTTTGGGGTTCAGGAAGATGCTGAAAATGATTCAATATGCTGCGATGTGTAGAATAAAACCTTAAAGAGAGAAATAGTCATAAAGGAAGATCAAATTCTCCAGAGACATGCTGGGTTTAACAGTGTAGCAGATGAAATTTAATTTCTGTTCATGCAATTCAAGTACAGATTAGAGCAGCAGAACATAAATATTGTTTTTAGGGGAAAGAAACAGAAAAAGCTGCGCATGAGCACATTTGATTTTTTTACACTCTTATATCAGTAGGCACCCAATCTAACTCACTCTTGGCATTTTGCGTAAATTGGGTGGTGGTGGCCTGCCAGGCCTGGGATGGTATCGAATACCCAGCCTGAATTATTGTCCCAGTCCACCCCTGGCTACAACTAGAAGGTTTTCTATCTTCAAAGATGTGCTCAACTCACAAGACAATACAAAACTTGTGCCACCCTTGCACACTAAGCCTAGGACAACCAAGGACCCACAGAAAGGGTTAATGTTGGATCAGTTTTGAAATGCGTAGTTAAAATACATTTACTGGGCCTGACTTTCATTGTTTAAATGTACATTTTTTAGAATTGTGTCTGAGCAAAGAGCAAGCTAGCATGCTTAGCTTTGCTTTCTGGCTTCGATATTTACTATGAGACCAGTTCAGTGTGCAGATGCTGCCTCATTATAATAAATCTGTAAGACCCTGGACAAAATCTGCTGCTAGCATTTTAACCTGGCTCCCAATTTTCTCAGCAGGTCGCATTAATCCAGTTAAGTAAATTTTTTTTAAAATAAAAGGACAGATATATTTGGTTTGTCCCTTTTAATGATGTACAGTCTAATATTCAGCACCAGATTAACATTTTCTAGATTTTAGTGGTAAATCATCCACATTCATAATGAATCAAAACATGCTGTGAATAACATTTAGCTATCTGATGATTCAGGTAAGTCAAGTGATTCTCTGGCATAAGCTGAATGCGCCCTGTACCTAGCTATATTTGTCCATTGATATTGGTTGGATTAATCTAACTTGACAGGTTTTTTCTTCACATTTTCAAAGTTGCAACACAAACTCGGCCTGAAGGTAATGTTACCCCTGCTGCTCTGCTCTTATACCCTATGAGCTTTTGCCTGAATGTAAAAGAGCACAGTAGAAAGAAGGCCTGAAATCATACTAAAGAGCAACACAATCTCCTTCTGCACCCCAGAAACATCTTATTCCAAAAACACGGAACCTCTTTAAGCTGTTGCCGATGGAGCTATCGAGGCCAGAACCAACAGTTAGAGTTCTGGCTTTGAATGGTTTCATCATATTTGTAAGACGAGGAAGAGGCAGCAGATTCGCAGCTTGTTTACCAAGCTGCTCAAAATATTTTTACATAAATCGACACATTACTCCTCTGAAAACAACTCGGCTGGGCCAGAGAAATCTATGACCCGACTGTTAACTGCAGCTGAAATCGGCACTTGATTCTTACATCAGGGTTGCGTTCATTCCAAAGCGAAATGCTCAATTTCTTCTGCTGTCATCTTCACTGTGTGTCTCAACAAATAAGAGCAATTACTGTGAACCACACATACTGAGAAAAGGAAAGAGGCACAAGTGGCATCGATATTCAGTCACTTTCTTGGCAGATCCGAGCTCACCATGCGGGCCGCTCGCGCTCCAAGTTAGAATCGGAGATTGGACGAGAAATGAAAAGCCGTTTGCCAGTCGACAGACAGACGGACACAGTTGGGATCTGGACAAGCTGTCAAGTCGTTGGTGCTTCTTCATACAAGGAGACAGTTAATTTGACCCAGGAGAGAGCAGAGAAATTGATTTTAACTCTGTTAAATTAAGTCTACAGAGGGACTCGGGGGCACCGGTCTCATGGGTTCATTTTATCCCAACGTGAAGATGATGAGGAGCTGCTCTGCCAAAGGCAACTTAGTCAGGAGGCTACAGACAAGCTTTACTTGCTCACTCTCTAATTGCACAGAGAAGTACATACAGAAACACTGAAGTTAGACATTTACACAGTAAATGTGGCTTCTGTGTGAAAGCAGAAACCTCCCACCTTAAAAAACGCAGACATCAGAGAGCAGAAGTTAATAAATTATTATAAAGCCTGTGTGTTTACAGGCTGACAGTCAGCACTGAACACCATAGCTAAACCTAAAAGAAGTTTATTAGTGAGTGAAAAAGGAAGAAACAGAAGTCATTAACGTCAAAACAGGAAGGTTACATCACAGAGCTCAGTGAAACATGTTCAGCAGTTAAAAGAATTCTCTGAAGAATACGTATCGCCCTTTGGTCTGTCATGCTAGTTTTAAATTATCTACAGGAAAAAGTGCTACGACATCCTTGTCTGACCCCGGAGAATTTAACCTGTTAACCTCCGTGTGTGTGTGTGTGTGTGTGTGTGTGTGGGGGGGGGGGTGAATGGTTAAATGCATATTCTGGAGGTGGCATTAGAGCCGTTTTAGTCAAATCTTCAAAAGAAATGTGTCCACAATTCCCTGGGACCTCAACTACAAACATATCAGATTTTAGGTGTTGTTTGGTAACGCTGGGTTAGCTGCAGTAACAATTTTGAATCAGGTGGACTCCAAAGGCTTTTAGTTGCAGATGATTGCTCCAATAAAAGTTTCAATAAAACTCATCTAGATGAGATACTATGATAACCAACATGGGGAGAATAAGCTACAACACCAAATTTGTATTTAAAATTTGTCAAATTGACTGAGGTCAAAGGGTTTGTTGTCATAGATAAGATTGATTGTATTGATTGAACAGGTTTTTGTGCATTGTACCAGGTTTTGTTTTCATATTTTAGGGCTGTAAAACTTTGACTAACTGGTAACCATGTGTCCGTATTTTGGTTCAGAACATATTCAAGATGGCATCAAGGCAGAAGCACTGACAGTATGCTTGTTTTTCACAAAACTAGGTCCAGCTGCAACATGTGCAGAGTTTTGACCTCAATAAAGGGGAAAATACATCCAACATTTGACCACACCGCCTGCAGTTCATTTGCAGAAATGCAAAGTCTTTGATATGCTGCTAAGCAACAGTGGAGACTCTCAGGAGGAGCTGAGACTTCTGTCCTGTGTCCCAGGTAACTCTAAACTGCAGGTCCTGTTGATTGTAATAATGTTAGTGCAGAACCCACTAAAGGGTTTGACTGAAACAGTTAATGGTTAAGGTTTAATGCAAAGATGCTGCATAACGTGTAACACACTGAGAAGGTGTTGTAAACGACTCAGATGCTACAACATCAAACATTAGCTCAAAATCTGTAAAACAGCTGAGTTACAGACATTCTGTATATGTTGGAGTTTATTAGCTGTGGGGGTTTTGGTGAATTTGTCTGACTCCAAGAGTTCATGAGTTGTAGATATGTGCATACTGATTACTTTTTGACACTTTCATTTGAATGTGTCCAGTGGTTTATGAGATATTTTGCAAATAGACAAACAATTAAATTAAATTAAACACTGTTTATCTCTAAAGCTCCAGGTCACGGCACAAATCATCTCAAAGCTCTGAACAAAGCAACAAGTCCAGATCCTTTCAGGTCCAGATTGTCCCATTATACAGGAACCAGCTGATTGGAGTGAGGCATTACTTCAATATAATCCTCCACTCTGAGGAAGCACAATCTGAGGGCAACAGTAGGAAAGAAAACTCCCTTTGAACATGAAGAAACCTCCAACAGATCCAGGCTCAGATCCACTGGGTCTGACTCTGAGAGGACAGAAAACAGGAGACAAACACAGAAGAACTGGACCAGTCGTCGTTTTCTAAAACAGAGAGAACCACTTACAGTCTAAACCTACAGCAGCATAACTAAAGGGAGAATCCAGGATTACTTTAACTAAAGGGATTTATCAAAGAGGAAAGTCTGAAGCTGAGTCTTTACAGTAGACAGGGTTTCTGCCTCATGGATGGAAACTATGTGAGAACTGAAAGCTCTGCCTCATTCTACTTTTAGAAACTCTAGAAACCAGAAGTCAACCTGCAGTCTGAGAGTGAAGAGCTCTGATGGAGACGTCTGGAACAGGAAGAAGATGAAGTCTGATCTTTGAGAGCTTTAGAAGTTGGAATACTTTAAATTCAGTTCTGACAAACAAACACACTGAGAGGCAAAAACATGTTCATTTACAGACATTGTTCCATAATCACACCTGGATTGACATCTTCTTCATGAGTTTAAAAATCAGGCCTCTGATCTTGGTGAGGTCTTCAAGTGAAAATAAAGATCAGTGTGCTCATCATCCACAGTGGTTTGCTATCATGAAGGCAGACTATTGGGAGTCCTGGTTTGAGTGTGGAGGCTGAGGAGGTAGTGTTTTCACTACCAGGATTCAAATCTAAACAACCAGGATTTAGGGTTAAACTACCATGGGGGGGTTTCAAACACATAGCTGCATTCTAATGAAGTTTCATAGGGCTGTCCCGGGGCGTCACTGGAGACCAGCTGGGTGTACGTCGGTGGATGCCAGGAGCATGCTGGGAGACCAAGGGGTGGCCTTCCCTGGGTGGCAACGATGGACTCTCAGACTGGTTCTTGTTGGTTCTTATTCTGGGTTTTTATTTACTTTTTTAATCTAATTTGATCTAGTTTTAACTCATTTTCAATGGCAATTTGAGAATTTACATAAATTGTCATTTATTTCCATCTGAATCCTGTGTCTCTGCTTTGGGTGCCAGTCGTTGCTCCCCCTTGTTTAAGGGGGTCTTAAACAAGGGGGAGCAATACATTTCTACACAGAGTGATGAGGGAACATGAGAATCTCTGAAAGAGGCAGGAAAATATATTTGGCAAGTATGAAGATCATAGCAGTGTCTAGATTCATGTTTTTATCAGATGTTTTCAGATTCATCCACGTTCTAACAAGTCCAGTCGTGATGGAAAGCAGAGCCAGGTTCTCATCCTGTATGAAGGGGATGTGAGTGGAGTTTAAGCTTTTCTGCTCCACTGGTTTTTAAAAAACTTGTAAACATTGACAAAAGAGCTACACAACAACAGAAAACCACTTCAGATTTGACCCTCTTCAGGAGCATGAATAAAACCCTGATACTTAAACCCTACAACAAAAGACAAAACAAGAAGAGGAAAAGTTGTACTGAAAGACAGCAACAGTCTTTCAAACTGAAACACAAAATAGTTTAAAATTTCCTTAATGACTTTGTAGCTGTTTATAGTGAGGAAGAGGAGGAGGAGGAGGCAGCTCCCTGAGGAGATGGGGCCCCGCTCCAAATCAACTGATTGGGATCGACAGCACAATCCACACATATGCTCGACTAATGGGGCGAATCAGCGCTGGACGAGGACACAGAGCAAAAACAACCACATGAGACAGGCAAACTGCAGACCGCCATCATCAAGTCGAGACGACCACGAATCTGTTCGCCGTTGTTGCGTAGCATCAGGCTAAAATGTGTTTTTAAAGCCAGAGATTGAGAGAATGTCTTATTTTGTTGTTAATGTGTGAAACTGTCTGGGCCGTGACCTCCAGCGCGAACAGCCGGGTTGAGTCAGGCGCCGTTTGTGGACGAGGAAGGTCAAATTAGATCTGCCACGTGTTACACATTCAGAAGACACAACAGCAGCAACACCTGTCCACTATCGTTTGTCGTCAGTCTTATTTGACCTTTTACTTTGGCAGGATGGTCTGTTGAGATCAGAGCCTTCTTGAACAAATTACAACCAGGACGGCAGCAAAATTATGTTTCTGATGAAACATGAAGGCAGAAGAGACCAAGAAATTAAATCTGTAGGATGGTGGTGGCTCACTGGTCCTAAACGCAGCATTTTCAGACTGAAATTGAATGTGTTTTATTAAATGGTCTACCTATCAATCTCAGAGAGTTGATCTCATTTAAATTCTGTTTACAACCTTGAGTTCATTATTAATATCTAAACTAAGAGCTAAACAATGAACCATAGAACCTACAAACATCTGTTTTTGTAGCAGTTTGCCTGCCTGTGCTTATAGAAAATTGTCATGTTTTGTTAAACTAATGTTTAATTTGTAGATATGTTAAAATCTTCAAGCTACCATTAATCAACAGTTTTAGCTTTGATCTCTACAAAGCAATATCATTTACCCATTAAGAAATAAAATTAAGGTTGTGGTTGTAACAGTTTTGAACAATTCAGAACCAAAACCAGACGCACACACCAGGAAGAGTTGTCAACAGGATTCATTAAAGCAAAAGCCAGAAACCTGCTGGTCGACATGAGCGGACCCAGTCTCTGATGGGAATCCAACAGGAGAGAGAGGGGACACTCCAACAACAAGGTGAGTGAGATGACACACAAGTCCAGGGGTGGACTGTCTGGGACAAAAGGTCAGCCTGGCACTAACTGTCGGAACCAGCCCACTATATCATCAGCGGACACTACAGTATAGTCCACAAATCTCACAGCATCTCCTCTGATGCAAACTACAAAGGAGAGTCATCTTCCTTGACAGCAGTTAACAAATAAACATGTAACTTTGAATTCAAGGACTAAAATCAACAGCTACAGAAATCAATCAATCAGTCATTGTTCATTAGGTCTCAAATCACAACAGAAGTTATGTCATGACTAAGGGTGGAACAAGACTGGCAGGAAGAACCCTTTCAGTTCAGTCTGTGACTGTGAAATCTTTTGGTGTAAGCCTAGCATTAGTTAAAACCAGACTCGGACAATAAAAACAAAATACCCTGACAAATAATCTAAATAGAAACACATTACAGACAGTAGCAGCGTTAGAGCTGAAACTCGTCTGTTTTAATGGTGACTCAGTCATTATGAATCCATAAATAGATAGTTGAACAAATAATAATCTATAGCTTTGTGAAAAAATCTAAGGCACACAGGGCCATGTAGGTTTGGATTTGTTTTCTCCCTAAATAATAAAAACCATCATTTAAAAACTGCATTTTGTGTTTACTTGTGTTATCTTTGATTAATAGTTAAATGTTTGATGATCAGAAACATTTTGTGTGACAAACATGCAAAAGAATAAGAAATCAAGAAGGGGGCAAATAGTTTTTCACACCACTGTATATATAGGGGATATTTATTTATTTCATGGAGCATTTATTAATTAGTTCCTAATAACAGTATTTATTTATTTAAATTGGACTCAAACGGCTTTCTATACCTTCTCTCTTTCATTCCACCTGCTGCTCTGCGCTGCTTCATCCTCTGCCCTTAATTAGCAGCTCTGTCCAACTTCTTAATGAGACAATTGTGTTTTGGAGCAACATCACAAAACTCCTCCTCAGAAAGTGCTTTTTTTAATCTTAGCACCTCTCCCAAAGTTATTTTCCGATGGGGGCGGAAGTTGTGTCGTGCCTGCACGCAGCTGGAGCTGAGCGGGAGGGCGACGCGGCGTAGGGGTGACGAGCTAAGGCGCTGCTGCGGGTGCGACCCGCTCTGCAGCCACAGATGTATGATAATTATCGTATTTGTAGGATAATTTAGCACTCTGTATGATCAATAATTCCATAAATACAATCATTTGAGCCCTTTGTTTTGTGAAATTTGTGTAAGAGATGCTTGTTTGAATCATTGTGTTAGATTATTTAAAGATAAAACTACTTTAAGATTACAATTTTGCACAGTGCTTGATATACTGATATTAAATCTGTGGGTCATCAGGCACGTCGGGCTGTAACTTAGTAGACTACGATAATTTTTCTTAAAATACGATAATTTTAAGATCCTGGTACGATACTTTAACATTTCCAATCTGGCAACACTGCCTCTCCACCTCCCTCAGGACCAAGTTCAGAACGACATGCTGCGGTCCAACCAGGGGCAGGGCGAGTGCCATAGCTGAGCACATGTGGAGGAAACTCTGTAACGAGTCCAGATCGGGAGGTGACGTTCGATTCTGATCGAGTCTAAAATCATGTGATCAGGGCCGATTTCCATAAAAATCTGCCAAAATACACAAAAAACCGCCCAATCAATGTTAATGAAAATGTGTGCATGCACACGCATGTATGTGCATGTGTGCGTGCACGAACACATGCTCACAAAGCTACACCACTTTAGTTCCACTAACAGGGCTAAATGAGACACATGGGCTGTCGGTGTCAACACCCCACTCATGTGTTTGAACAGATGAGTGGGGACGGAGTGGGCCGGGTTTCAGAACTAATAACACTGGTTTGGTTTATACAATAGCCAATCAGTGATGAAGACAGGTCAGTGGGCATTGTTACTGATTGATAATGAGGATGTAATGGTTGAAATGTGTGTCAATAAAGTTATTTTAAAATCGCCAAACCCGCCCAAAAATATGTTAATCTGCCCAAAGCAAATTGTCCTGAGGCAGTGTGACAGAAGAGAGGCTACCATTCTGCGCCATCGGCCCTTCTGACCACCACCAACATTCACACACAGTCACACACAGGCAAGTTGGGTGAAGTGTCTTGCCCAAGGACACAATGACAATCTAACCCAGCTGGAGCTGGAGATCAAACCAGCGACTCTCCGGTTGCCAGACCGGCCACTCTACCAACTAAGATATACGCTGCCCCAAAAAATACTTTTAAAACATTCACATGTAAAAACTGTTGTGGAATTTGGGTATAGTCTAATGTTGATTTGATGTAGTTTCACATTCTTTACAAAACAAAGACAATGTCATGTCTTTATTAACAAATTACAGTTATAAAGAAAACATTTAGGCAGTAAGAAACATGTATTTAATAACAAACCTGCTAAATTCTTTCCAAAACGTGTTGAAGAACAGAGATGTACAATGTATTTTGTCCGGGTGGCTTTGCCGTACCGTGAAGTCGTTGGCAGGAGAAGGACCCCGAGCCGATCTGGCAGTCCAAAAAGATCCAGTACCTACACTGCCACTCCGGCCCACGCCATGAGGTTCCACCCACCCTGGTCTGTGATGTGACTGACAGCACTGTCAGGGCTCTCTGAACCCGTCAGCCCATGATCGATTGACAATGACAAACATATAGACATATAATGACAAACATATAGACATATAATGACAAACACGTGTTGATGCTGGCAACAAACTGGTAGCCCTCTGTAGCCAATTGAGAGGCCCAATTGGAGGGAATCTATAGAAAAAAAACATAGCGGACCAGACCGGCCCACATTGGGTAAACAGCCCACCAGGACGTCGCCCAGTTTGCCAGATGGCCAGTCTAGCCTTGCACTAGTCTATAGTTTAGGTCTCACCACAGGTCTGGAGATGTTGGCTGAGTCCAAAATCCAGGAGATAGTTTTCAGAAGGGCGGTCCGGGTCAGTAACGTGGCAAGCAGAACAGAATCAGAGTCTGTGAGGCAGGAAACAGGATCCAGGAACAGAAAGAAAGTCTGAGCCAGAAGCAGCTAGATCAGGTCCAACAGGAAGAAGGCAAAGTCCAGGTCAAGAGGCCAGGTCAGGTACAAAAATCAGGAATCAGGACCAAGCTCGAAGGCGGTGACAATGGTGAGGAATCGGAGTTTAAAGATGCAGAAGAGCAGGTGAGGACAAGGAGAGATGGGTGAGGTGGGGGGGTGGGGGGTGGAGATCAGGAGTGACAGCAGACCATGACAGGAAACGGAATCATGACAGTTTCATAAACAGAACGATAAAACCTACATTACAAATGTTCAGTCAAAGACAGATTATGTTTCCAAAGTTTATCACTCTGATTGACGAGTGCCCACCAAATGCCTGGTGGTTCAGTTACTGTAACAGGTCACAGGTTCGATTCCCAGGCGGAGCCTCTCTGCATGGAGTTTGCATGATCTCCCCATGCATGTGTGGGTTTCCTCTGGGTTCTCCGACCACAACGTGCTCAACGTGTTTGGTTCGATGACAAAGTGAGCGACTGACTGATGCATCCATCCATTTTCCACCACTTACAGTATCAAAGGTTGGGTCTCAGCAGGTCCAGGAAAGAAACCCAGACATCCCTCTGTGCAGTGACACTCCAGTTCCTCCTGGGGGAGTTCAGATCTGCTATACAGTATGTTTAAATTCCCTGATAAGTTCTGGGTCTTCCTCAGGGTCTCCTGGAGACGCTCCAGGAAGAGGAAACCAGGAGTTGTCCTAATCAGACGCGTTTTGATGAGGAGCAGCAGCTTCAGGCCAGGTTCTCACTGAGCTGTGATTCACGGTGACTAGTTGGAGGAACAGTTTCCAGAAAATATGCAAATATTGACTCACACTGACCTGGTACCAACAAGTACTTTGTACAAAATGAACTGCAATATTTATGACATGTGTGCAAATATTCTTGTCAAAATGTATTTTCTTTCTCTCATTTTTCCTTCTTCTTGCTTTCTGTGTCTTCTTTCCTTCTTTCTTTTTCGTGCTTTAGTTTTTGTTATGTTTAGCCATACTAATTGAATCAGACGTTACAAAGCAGCAACCAGTTCTGTTAAATTAATTAGCTCCTATGTTTTTATTAGTTATTCCTTCTTTAATTTTCTTTAGTAAACTTTTGTGAATCATTGTTTTGATACTAAGCTACAGTGTTAAAATCACCCACTCTTCCTTTAATCTTCTCTTTTAGTTGTTTTATATTTTTGTTGTTTACTTGATCTCTGTCATCCATTTGTCATAATAAAACATTATTTTAAAGAGAGTGAGCCCTGAAGAAACTTGACAAATGAAGACATTCCGTAAACTCCCTCATTAATATTGTCCATATTTCACCAAAACTTGAAGACCAGTGTGAAACTGGCATAAGGTTTTTCAAAAACATGCCAAAATGACTCTTTAGAAACTCAGAAATACCAACCTCTGAATTCAAAGACACACTTTTAGAGTGCAGAAGATGCCCAATTAGTGCGAGTTATTAATCAAACTCTGTAAACACCATAATTACTCATTTAAATGCTATAATTATGTAGAATAATCAGAATGGTTTTGTGCATGTAAATAAAACCATCAGCAGCTAAACAACCTTGAGGATCTGACAGCGTTTATGAGGAATAGAACATGAATCACTGTTTCCTCAACTTTCTCACTGATGACGAGGTCATTTAGAGAGTTTGGGGACTCTTTTGAGGAGATCGAGTTTCCAGTTAAAACGTTGATTGAAAGAAAGTTGGGTTGAGAGTTTATGATCACGGTAAGAGGAGATGCTGCTGCTGCGTCTGCAGCTTCCCTCACGTTGCTCGACGTGTTGTCTTCTCAGAGACGTTGACGGTGTTAATGTTTACCCCGGTGAGGAAAGGGCATGACGCTCTGTGGAGGCTACAGATGATTTTAAAATGTCATTTTCGAGTTCACTGCCCTGAGACTCTGCTGCTGCTGCTGCTTTAAAGAAAAACAAATAGCAGCATTTAAATCAAACGCCCAGAAAGCACAAAATGTCACAGGAACACAGAGGAGGCTTCAGATATTTACAGGATCACCCAGTCACTGCTCGCAAAGAATAAATAGAATAACGATGGTTAGTTTTCATCACTTCAGCAAGAGATTTAACCTTTTTATTAACTAAGAAGTGAAACAGAATCTTTTAATTAGAGAACATTTTAAAAATTATCACATCTTGTCAGAAACAGCTAGGATTTATTACTTTTACTCATCCAGACTTTTGTTTTACAAAAGGATTAATTAAACATTTATCAACTCATTAAAATTTAATTAGCAGAATTTAAAATAAATTCTTTGGTGTTTGCCTTAATGATGCGTATTTTATCAGGTTTTCTGCACCAGGTCACAGCGGTGACACGTCAGGCTTTAAGGAGATGAAGGAACTGATTTTCAGCACCTTGTTGCAGCTCCACGCATTTTGAGTTTGTAGGAATTCTTAACGCCTTTAATGGAGAAAAACCTCCTGAGTCTGACAGGAGTTCACCTGCTGGAGCGTCTCAGGGAGCCGTCAAGTCCAACTAAAGCCTGGAATGAAAATAACAATAAATAAAGAATAAAATACAGAGCAAGAAAGAGAAAGTTTAATGTTTTCTCATCTTAATCATCATGATGATAAGGAAACATACTGACAGATTATCAGAAATGCAGTGTTTATCTTATTAATAGAAACTAACATTTTCAGATTGATGCCTTTTCTTCAGATTTTTATCTTTTCTGAAAAAAAGTGGTTTATCTCTCTTTATCCTTTAACTTTTCACTTATTATATCGACTTGCTATTTTTATCATTTAATATTTTCATCCATAATTCATGATACTGTAACAGCATCACTTTCTTTTACCACTACTGATAGTTTTAACTTTATTTTGTGATGCAATTTTTTCTTTTTTTTTGCAATTTGAATTTCCTGGAAACAACCACAGAATGTCATTAACCATAGAATTCAATATAAATAACCACAAGGTTTTTGTAGTTATTTCCATAAAATTCTATAGAATTAATTACAAAATTCCAGATAAATAATTGGAGAATTCCATTGAAATAACCATGAGATTACACTGAAAGAACAAGAGAATTTAATGGAAATAACAGCAGAAATTAGTAGACTTAACCACAAAACTTTGTAGAAATAACCATGGAATGTGAAGCTGAGAACAGTGTAAAGGTTTCGCCACAGTGACGTTTAGGACTTTGGACCTGATTCTAAGACACACTCTGGTCTTCACTTAGACTAGCCTTTAGCTTCTCAATCCTTCTACACTTAAACTCTTTTTATCTGAACAGAGGCTATTCAGGAAGATGTCTACAAAATGTTAAAATATTATTTATTATTTACTACTTTTACACAGAGAAACACTTTAAAACGGCTCCTTTTCTCCACCACTTGATTAGGATTAGAAAAACTCAACATATTTTTAAAAAGTAGCGAACAGAACCTCCAATCCCACAGGAAGGCTGAACTCTAAAAAAAGTTTTCTGATTTGTTTTCTCTCAGAATAGTTCGTTTTTTCACTTCCATCTGAACTTCTGTAAAAAACTGTGAAACTCCTGAGCCTTATTTTGTTTGAGAATATAATTAATAACAAACTCGTTACAGAGGAAGACTCTCCAGTCCTGTATTTTGTTATCAGACTGTTATTTTGTGATTCTAACATCTGCAATTTGCAGCTCGGGGTGCAGCAGCGCCGTCACACCTTTCTCACAGCTAACCAGCTCCTCGTGGCGAGAGCATCATCATCACACAGCTGCAGCAGCACTGAGAGTTTGGTGTTGTCTCACCTTCAGAACCACACCTCTTTTTTTCCACCCAGCAGTCTGTGGCGGTCCAGTACTCCCAGAACGTCATGTCTGTGGTCCATGAGCCCAACTGCCTCCAGCCTCTGAGGCTGAAACCCTCGTTCTGCTGTGACTGATGGAAGTTCAGAGAGCCGCTAAAGTCCTGGAGAAAATGTCTCACTGATCAGGCAGAACATGTTCAGCTGAAGCTAAGAGAAGGTGTTTCTGTTAGCGTGGTGTAAAACTGCATGAGGTGGCTGAGTGAAAGCAGCCAGAGACGCCTGGAAGGAGCCGTTCCACACCAGCAGTCATCAGATGTTCTCAGAGCAGCAGCCTGTTGAGGAAAAGGTTCTTATCTTTGACCTGTCAGTTTAATGTGGAGGGTGTTTAACTTCAGTGTTATCATTCAGTGTTCTCAGGAGATCCTTAAGATGACGTACAGCAAATACTCAAAGGAAAACAATCTGAAAATGGAAGATTAAATCAGAAATGTTGAGGAAAATAGTTCAAATATTTCCAGGATATTGTCAAAAGGTTTTCTGATGATTTAGTTTTAATTCTACATTTAATCACAAAATTAAAAAAAAAAAAAAAAAAAACTGGAAAAGGATTAAATCTTCCATCCTTAACATTTTTTTTTATCTGAAATGTACATTCTAATAATTCTAACCTCGTTTTAGGCTAAAAATCACGATTTAAATCATGTGAAATTTATGGTTACTTTTATCTTATGAAGAAAACACAAACAATGTTTTATCTGAAACATTCAGCTCTTAGCTGAACTAAAGCTCTCGTATCTCTGAACTCATGGTTAAATTCATAGATGTGATTCAAAAGTTGCTGTGATTTTAGGACACTATTGAAGAAAATGAGTTCACAATGTGATTTACTTCATTCTTCTTTTGGTAAATGGTTTTCAGACTCACTAAAAGATGTCTGTGTGTTTTATGGGTTTTAGGCAACATGTTTGCCAAAAATTTAACATAAAAAATGATTTTTTAGGCTAAACTCACCTTTATAGCATGAAATTCATGACCCTTCGCTCACATAGATGACGGCAGAATACACAGATTATCCTTTCACTAATCTTTAACTTTTCACAACTGAAATATCCCCATAATTTATTCCTTATATTTATTTTCTGCATTAAAATGTGCTTTATTTACTGTTTTTAATCCAGTTCTCTAATCTCGTCCTCTCAGGCAGTGACTCATGTGCTCCCTGGTTCCCGTTCACCTGTGAGTGTATAAAGAATCTTTTTAAAGAGCTGATAGGAAGCAAATGTGTGTATGTGTGTGTTGTTATGAGTCAGTGAAAGTGCAGATTGTGTGAAGTTGGGAGGTGTGACTCCCAGTTGCATCCTCCTTCAGGTTTTATGAAAGAGATCTTTGGTGTTACCGCAGACCTCGGTGGAGAATCGAGACCTTTTTTCAGGCTGAAGCTGATCGATAAAAACCTGCAGAGTGAGTCGATGGTCACATGACTCAGATCAGAGCTGAACCACCTGCAGGGCCGTCTGATGGGTTCTGGGAAAACGTGCATCACTCCTATATTACTGTTGTTTATAGGACAAAAAGCTGGGTTCTAACAGGTGCTTGAAATCATGGAAAATGCTTGAATTTTATTGTGTTTATTATTGTTCATTTGAAAATAAAGTCTGTGCATGTGTGTGTCTGTTATTGTCAAGATATTTGTACACTGTAAAAAGTTTCTGTAAACAAACAGATAATTTGCTACCAGGATGTTTTTCCATGATGTCTCTGTTTATCCTAATGAAGACTTTAGTGAAAGAAAAAATACACAAAATTCCTTCAAAATGCCATATTTTGAGGGACTGTATTAGTGTGTACTTTAGTGTGTATGTGTCAGTCGTCTAAGGTGATGGTTAAACCCTCTTGAAGAGCTTGAATTATCCTTTAACTTGACTTCGGCAGACGTGTAAAAACCCTGAAAAAGGAGTTAGGAGAGGAAACAGCAGGATCGAGTCAACAGAACAAAAGAAATAAAAACAACTTTGACTTTTGGTTTCTCCCACTCTCGATGCAGACAAAACAAAGAGCCATCTTTTCATAAAAAGTGTGAATTCAAGCAGGTCAGAGTGGATCAGTTTCTGCTTTTTGAGTGTAGCAGAAACGAGGGAGTGCAGAGGGAGAGGAAGGAGAGCTGGATGAACCACCAGGGCAGATTCTTACATTAAAACAAAACATTTGACTAATTCTGTGGGAAATGACTCCACCTCTGTGCCAAAAAATACTTATCAGTGTTCATAATGTTGGCAGGGAGATGATGTTTCATAAATATTAATATTCCTCAGAAAAATTTACTTTTTACAGTTTTAGTGTGAATAGCTGTGTGACTGCAGAGGTAACAGGTGTGTTTTCTCTAGTTACGTCTGTGTGTGTGTGTGTGTGTGTGTGTGTGTGTGTGTGTGTGTGTGTGTGTGTGTGTGTGTGTGTGTGTGTGTGTGTGTGTGTGTGTGTGTGTGTGTGTGTGTGTGTGTGTGTGTGTGTGTGTGTGTGTGTGTGTGTGTGTGTGTGTGTGTGTGTGTGTGTTGATCTAAAGTGTAAATACTGTGCAGTTAAAATGCTTTCAGATTGAATGATTGCTCTTCCCTGAAGGAATTCATATCGACTGTAACGGTTGACTAAAGGGTTTTAAACTATCATCTTTTGTTGAGAGGTGATGGAATTATTGTGGTTTTGGTCAAATGTTGAAAATAGCCTTGTGCACATTTTCATGCTTTGTTAGAAGTCAGAGAATTAACTTGTAGTTTAGCATCTGTAAAAATAACTGTTACAACCATTTGCTGAAATCAGTTTGTTACATCCTGAAATGGATGATTCCAAAAGTTGAGTTGTTGATGTTGTTAATCCAGTGGTTAAATTAACAGCAACATTTTCTCTGCATGGCCAGGCTCAGCCTTAGTGAGGAGCTCGGTCATTCAGGAGAGACTCGAAGTAGAACCGCTGCTCCTCCATATCAAGAGGAACCAGTTGAGGTGGCATCTTGTCAGGATGCCTCCTGGACGCCTCCATGGGGAGGTGTTTCAGGCATGTCCTGCTGGCAGGAGGCCCCCAGGTCGACCCAGGACACGTTGGAGAAAGTACATCTTCAGTCTGGCCCAGGAACGCGTTGGGGTCCTGCCAGAGGAGCTGGTGGAGGTGGCTGGGGAGAGGACAGTCTGCGATTCTTTATTTTTGATGCTGCCCCCACATGGACCCAGATAAATAGGAGAAGGCAAGGCAATGATATTTATTCATTTCCATCTGTTTGTCAGCCTGCTTTGGCTGATTATTCCTTCTGGTTGAT
Source organism: Callopanchax toddi (assembly GCA_006937965.1). Lineage (NCBI taxonomy): Eukaryota > Metazoa > Chordata > Actinopteri > Cyprinodontiformes > Nothobranchiidae > Callopanchax > Callopanchax toddi. Next base: position 124,078 of record SSNR01000491.1, on the reverse strand, counting down.
GTTCAGTCTTTTTTACAGCATTATGAAATCAAATAAAGATGGAGGTAACATGATTTTGACCCCTGCCAGCAACTTTTACTCAAGCCTTTCTACTGCAATTCAATGCATCAGCCTCCCCACTCCATCTCGTCCCTCCAGCTTTAAAACGTTGACCCAACTTGTCGTTTATTTCCCTGAAACAGGTGGCGTATTAATATCCTCACTCTGCATTTGCCTGAGGATGATTACAAAGCTTACCTCTCAATCACAACATGCTAATGACGGCAGCCAGGAGTGATCAGGTGATTGATAGCTGGCATTTATCTGTGATGGAGACCAATATACTCAGTCCTCTCACCGGAGGCCTGCAGGGACGAGAGCGAGCCACAACCTTTCAATAATCGAAAGCCTCTCGCCCGCTGAAAGGCTGATCTTTTTGTTCTAATTAACCTGTGAAATGAGTTCAGTGGCTCCTTCTTTAGCAGCAGCGTAAACGCTCTAATAGTCTTTGAACGACAGAGCGAGGAGAAGAATGCCAAGAGGTGGAAGGTCCGCCTGGCGATTTACAACATATTCCAGGCAGGATAAGTATCAGGAGCGAGGACAATCAGCTGCAGCTTGATCTGAATTAAAAATCTGTGAAACGAGAAGGAAAACTTGACTGCAGCAAAATTAAGTTTCTGTAGCAACATCCAGGAATAGTTTGGTTTCTTGTCACAATACGGTCATGTGACGATGGGCTGAGAAAAAGTACAGAACCATCAGCGAGTCTGGTTCAGTTCTCAGAGCCTCAGGTGACTTTGGATTCAGCCAATCAGCATTCAGAGAGGTTTTCCTGTTTATGTTCAGATTCAATCTCTTAAAGGGATGTTTGTGTCATGTTTTGCCCTCCTGTTCCTCCTCCTGTGTCCTGCAGTAATCCCCTGTAGCGCTTGGAATAACTATTAGTTACTTTAACTACACCCTCTTCATATAAACATTAAAGCTTATTCTTGGATTCTAATGAAAAGTGATAAACTGTCATTTAACCCTGATAATAGCTAATATTTATTGAAGGTATCTTTAGGTTCTTTGAAAGAGTACAGTGAATTGAAATACCTTATTAGTAATGTGAAGCTGAGGCAGATAAAGATTGACCAAGCATTTAATTTGAAAAACCTAAGAACACAGACAGATAAGACAGTTTGAAAGTTTGATGTAAACACAATTAATATTCTTAAACATGTTGAGGATGTTAAAGATAGTTTTAATTGTTTTAACGGAGCGTAGCATATGTTTTAATGACTAGGGAAGTTTGGAAAAATTAGTTAACCTAGTTGTGACTTTAAGAGTCAATTTAGGGCTAATTTGAGTTTGAAATGGGATTTAGTTTTGGCTTAATTTAGAGTGGAAGAATTAATCTTTATCAAAGCAAACCTCTCGATCAGAAAGTGGTGTTCGCTCACTGAAAGGTGGACGCTCCTGGATCTGGCATGCGTCGGTTTCTCCACAAGCTGAGGCTGGAGTCCCCAGACTCGGAGTGGTGGTCCTGGAAGGCGTGGCCGCCGAGGACCTCGCTGGACAGTCCGTGGACACGTCCCGGTCAGCAAGGGAGGCATCTCAGCAGGCATGCTGAAGTCATTTCTGATCAGTTCTCGTAGTGAGGGAGAGACAGAGACACCCACGCAAGCAGGTGGCTCTCTCAAGGCCTTGTTCAAAGCTGATGAAGGTTCAGCTAAGACTCTGAAGGATAGCAGCTCAGGCTGCTTTCACGCTGTAGCACAGACTGATTCGTACCGGAACTGAATATTAGTTTTGAGAAGAGTTATCTTAAATTCAACCAATCAGAAGATATTTAAGTGTACTAATCAAAACTGAGTTAGTGGACTTGTGGACAGCTCTGATTGGGTAGGGGAACTGTGAGGGAGTTTACCAACTCACATATGACTTCCGCCCATTAAAACACTCACATTATACAGTAAATGTAGAAATGCATGAAATAGCAAAGAAGCATATTATAACACTTTGAGTGAATGAGAGGGCGAATGCCCTTGGAGCAGGAACACTACAGGAGACTGTTCTGTAAACACGAGATTACAGTTTGAACACCAGTCCTTGGTTTTAAAGAAGAGACATCTTTAAAGAGTGTTTTATTAACACAGTCGGTGTCCAGTGGGTCATCTGGGAGGTGGACACCTGAAAGTGGACAGTAGGACACCTGTAGGGATCTTGATTCAGGTTAAAACATAATCCAAGAGTCATTGTATTCCAAGTTATTGGGAAAGAAATGGATTATTGTTGTGATGTCAACAGGGGTCAAAGGTCAGAGGTTATAGCATATTTGATGGTGCTACACCCTCCAGGTGTGTCTTGTCTCCTTAATTAGCTCCCTCTCTATATATACTGTTTAGTTCAGTCACTCCCTGTCGGTTCCTTGTGTTGCATCCCCAGCCTCATGTGTCCTGTGTCTCCTGAGTTTGTCCTGCAATAAAGCTTTTATTGGTTTTACCTCACCTGTTTCTGCCTCCGTCCTCCTGCATTTGGGTCCTGCACTACCTCAATGATGACAGAAGGAACCGACCACCATGGACTCAGCGGAGGACTTCATCCAGGAGGTAGATTGTGCCGCTGCAGCCCCTGGACCCTCCTGTGCCGCTGCAGCCCCTGGAAACTCCTGTGCCACTGCAGCCACTGGACCCTCCTGTGCCGCTGCAGCCACTGGACCCTCCTGTGCCGCTGCAGTACCTGGACCCTCCTCTGCCTCTGTCACTGCAGCCCCAGGACCCTCCTGTGCCACTGCAGTACCTGGACCCTCCTCTGCCTCTGTCACTGCAGCCACTGGACCCTCCTGTGCCACTGCAGCCCCTGGACCCTCCTGTGCCGCTGCAGCCACTGGACCCTCCTGTGCCGCTGCAGTACCTGGACCCTCCTCTGCCTCTGTCACTGCAGCCCCAGGACCCTCCTGTGCCGCTGCAGTACCTGGACCCTCCTCTGCCTCTGTCACTGCAGCCCCTGGACCCTCCTGTGCCGCTGCAGCCCCTGGACCCTCCTGTGCCGCTGCAGCCCCTGGACCCTCCTGTGCCGCTGCAGCCCCTGGACCCTCCTGTGCCGCTGCAGCCCCTGGACCCTCCTGTGCCTCTGTCACTGCAGCCCCAGGACCCTCCTGTGCCGCTGCAGCCCCTGGACCCTCCTGTGCTGTTGCAGCCCTGGACCATCCTGTGCCGCTGCAACCCCTGGACCCTTGTGTGCCACTGCAGAGTGGATGGCCTTCATCTCTAGTGCTGATCTCCATAGGGGTCTAAGTGGATGTTCTGAGTCCTGCTCCAGAGTCCCCAAGTCCTGCTCCAGAGGTCCCCTCTCGATGTCTGGGAGCCGCCTTTCAGGAGGGTGGGTACTGTCATGTTCTGCCCCCTTGTGTCCAGTTCGTGCATGTGTTCCTCCTCCTGTGTCCTGCACTAATCCCATCCAGGTGTGTCTTGTCTTCTTGATTAGCTCCCTCTCTATATATGATGTTTTGTTCAGTCAGTCCCTGTTGGTTCCTTGTGTTGCATCCCCAGCCTCATGTGTCCTGTGTCTCCTGAGTTTGTCCTGCAGTAAGGCTTTTTGGTTTTACCTCATCTGTTCCTGCCTTCATCCTCCTGCATTTGGGTCCTGCACTACCTCAATCATGACAGTTTGGATCATATTGAAGTGGTATTCACCAGCGATGACATCACTCAAAGCAGGTGGAGTCTCTAGAAACAGGATGTAGTTCTCTGACTGGAGCAGTACTCAAGGCTAGTCAGAAAGAGAGACACGGAGTGGTTTACATGCTCATCAGAAAACCGAATTATTGCCTTAAATTGACTGAAGTTGGTTTGTTAACTGAATGTAAACACGTTAGTCTGGCTGAAGTTGAACTAGATCTAATCAAGCTAAACACCCAGATAATGCGGTTGGAGCTCGATTTCATCTGCATATCAAGCTAATGCCAGCTGGGCACTCTGCCTCCAGGAGTGAAGAGATCGCGAAAGTGGGATTACAAACAAATCAATAGATGTAGAAGAAGATGGCAGAAAAAATAACGAACAGCTTGCCAGCGCTGGGTACACAAACACATCTGAGCAAATTTGTATCCAATGGAAGCATTTAAAACAAGAGTTTTTAAACTCTAAGAAAACAACCAGCAGAACACCAACATGAAAGGGCGCATGTCATCACCTATCATAGTGAAGTGGAGCGAACTTCTTTGGGAGTTCGGTTTTGTAATGGACATGTAAACTAGAATAAAGGCTCCCAGTTTATCAACATAAGATCGACCTAGACCAACCTAGCTTGACTTTAGAGCTGCAGTGATTCGTCGATGACGTCGACGAATCGATTTTAAAAAAACGTCGACGTCAAATCCGGAAGTCGACGCGTCGCGCGCGCACACCACACGGGGAACCAAAACAAAGCCGCATGGAGAACAGAACTCCGTCTCTAACAGCTTTCAGGCTCAGCAGCTTGCACTCCCAAGCTCTACATGTCACCAGAACACAACCCGCTGCTCTACCTCAAAGTTTTAGGAATACTTTAAAGCAGCAAAGGACAGAAACCTGCTCCAGGAAGGAGAATGAAGAGACTCACCGCCCTGGCTGCTGCTGCTGTGGTAAAATCCTGCTAAATCGACCTTCTGAACGTTTGTTCTCAGCAACAGGGACGATTGTAAGCAAAAAAAAAAAGCTAGCCTCACCAAAGAGCAACACGTTCCTCTGCAGCAGGCATCACCAAATGGAGGTCCAGACCCAGGTCCGTTCAGACCGGAAAAACCCAGAACCTGGTCCTGGGGAGGGGGGGGGGGG
>SSNR01000491.1:97549-119282 GCA_006937965.1 Callopanchax toddi | reverse complement strand
GGGGGGGCAGCCAAGGAGACACTGGAGCGCTCCTGAGGAGCTACAAGGGCCCGCGGTTAGCGCGACACCTGGCTCGCCCCCTGCCCTAACTGGACCTCACCATGAGGTTCGGTTCTTGGTTCGGTTCGGAGCGGAGGAGGCGACCGTCCGGTCAGCGGTGCTCGCGCCTGTCGCCACGGGAGCGCGCGCCGCTCGTCTAGCTGTGTTTCTCAGTCTAACAGCTGTGGCTTCAACAATATTAACACTAAAACCACATTTATCTGCCAATGACTTTATTAGAAGTTAGTCTTCCTTTAACTTCAGTTGTTTTCAGAGACTCACGTTAAATACCAATGCATAAATAACCTGGATAATAACCTAAATAATAAATAGTTTCTTTAGCCAGATATAAATATGACTCCTCCTGTTCTACAGCGATTCAGAGTGTAATACAGAGGAGGTGATGAGGGAGGAACACAGTGCTATACTGCACACACTAACAGAACAGCAGTTCAGTTTCATATTGAGACGATGAAATAGTTTAACTAACACACTCAGGAATGTTTGCTGTGAACTGCACAGCGTTTGTTTTTGCTCTGCAGTTTTTAAATCTTTAAAACAAGAGATTTATGTCAAACTGCAGCTCTTCCTTAGAAACTGTCACTTTATTTTGTCTTAAACACTCAGGAATGTCCATACTGTGAACCTCACAGTGTTTTGTTTAGTACTACAACTTAATATTTTTTCCAAACCTTTAAACTAGAGTTACTGTACTGTAAAAGAGTAAATACTGACAGCTCTTCCATGTTGTAGAACACTGCTTTGATTCTGTTTTAAGCAGAAGATGTTTGGCTTTGAAAACAGTTTTACATTTAAGTAATTTATTACATTTTTTGGGGGCGGGGGGGGGTATTTATTTGAAATTTTATGGTTTTTATTAATCGTGCAACAGAAAAATAATCGTTAGAATAATCGTCTAATTATCCATTAGAATAGTCGACTATTCGATAAAATAATCGCCCGAATAATCGGTTTCCCCCAGCCCTACTTGACTTAAATGTGCATTTAAACGCACTGACTGCTGTAAATTGGTGACAAATTAGTGTCTATTTTGTGGGTTTTTTGGGGTATTTATTGATGTTTTGGATCTCTGTCCTAATGTCCAACATAAATTTTAAAAATTGGAGCAAACTAATAAAACTTTAATTAGCCGACAGGTCTATGATGTTTTAATACAACGGTGTCATCAGCAGAGTCTGGCTGAGCACAGATCAGAGTCAGGTGATTATACTAAAGCTGTGGCTACAGACATTAGTCGTAGTTTACCACCACCAGAGTGAGAATGAGTGTGTGAATGAATAATGCAACTCTGTAAAGCGTCTTTGAGTGTCCTAAAAAGCGCTATATAAAACTGATGTATTATTATTATTAAATCAGGTTAACACAGTAAACCCACAAGCCTATTGGTTGCTTAACATGTGGGACTTTACTGATGTTGGAAGTTTTCTGTCTTTCCACTGAGGCACTTGATTCAGAAATTACACGTTTGTAAACCTTTACATGTTAGCATTATGACCGTTATAGCATTCTAATGCATCATATGATTGTTTAACCAAAGGCTGTTTAAATTTTCAAAAATAGCCACTAATTGTTCCCAATCAGCAGCAGCGTCTCTCCTGATGAGGCTAGCCTTGGTTAATGCTCCAGTCAGAGGACTACTTCCTGTTATGTTACATCTAGCAGCATAAACACCAAATGTGTATCACTTTATTGAGCTCCTTTGTTTACCATCTTAGTGTTTACCCAGAATGCACTGCAAATACAAAAATGAACAAAACAGATGAAATGTGAAACAAGAATGAAAGGTTGTGAAATGAAATGATCTCTGTCAGTGTTTTCAGTCTGGAGTGACAGAACTCGGCTGAAGTTAGAGGAAAACCAGTTTATTTATAGATTCCTGGATTTGTTGTTTTATTCTAATAACGAGAGCAGAGGATGAATTCAGGCCTGAGAGACGCTGCTCGTCTTGTTGCTCCGGTGGACTCAGGAGTATAGATCTGCCCTGATAGCAGCTTTTCCCAGCTGATGATCGAGTGGCTGTCAGCTGCTTTTGATAAATGTAGATTTAATGGGGCACTAAAGCTGTGTGACTCATTTGCACTGGTGAAATTAATAAGTCAGATGTTAATTGTGTGTTAATTAGCTTTTTGCAGAACCTCTTATCAGTTAAGACCTCTTCAGTTAATTTCTTTGAAGGGTTGATTTTATTGTCACTTCATGCAGATTCACTTTGTCTGGATTTGACGTTTCTGCCTTATTGTACGAGTTTGCAGAGTCTGCAGAGGAAGAGCAGCTTACTAAATCACTAAAACTTGACTTTTTCTGTATATTTTTGATATTCTGCTCCTTTTCACCACCAAACCCCACTGAGCTTATATCTATTTCTGCAGACAGGGAGGCAGAGAAGGACTTTCAGACAAAAGGGGGAAGAGTTGCGAGGTGGAAAAGCAAAACAAACTTTTCGACATGATGCCTGAGGCAAATGGCTCTGCAGGAGGACCGGCTCTGCTTCATCTTTCTGCAAAACTGAGAAGAGGATTTTCAAACACCGTCAGAAACAGAGGGCATCCCCGCTAACAGGAACGAGGGCTGACGGCGCTGCTGTCAGTCAGCGTGCGATGCAAAGAGGCTCATCAGTCCAACAGTACAGCTTTATATTTACTCCCTGCAACTGTAGAAAGGCCTGTGGCAGTAGAGCAATCTGTGCAACTCACTGTGGGGGCTAAAAACATCAAACAAACTTCCTGTTACGTGTTTACAGTGTGAAACTCTTAAAGGTCCTCGGATAGCTTTGGGTTTATCATACAGATCAATCAGCGAGATGGTGGGAGGTGTCAAATCTCTAAATACCATTTAGATGTATTTATTAATTCTCATGTGTTTGACTGGACTTGGTAGGGTGAACAAATGTCCTCTTTTCCCCAGAAATGCCCTTTTTTCATGTTTTGTCCAGGGCGTCCAGGGGGTTTCAGAGATCAGCGAAAATATGCAGGTTTTTATCATTTTTCACTGGAAAGAGGCATGAACGTAAAGTAACTGATGTGAATAAAGCAGTCCGTGTTGCGTGCAACGTCCCTCTCAGACAGAACAAACTGCCGTTCACGATGTTTCTTTTGCAATATAACTTTAACACTACTTTAAACAATTTTCCTGTATCAGCTATTGGGCAGCAATAGCTTAGTGGCTAAGTATTCTTACACCCCCAGGGTTGTAGGTTCAAATCCCACTCCTGCTGTCTTGACAAGTTAAATTTTTGTACTTGTTGATTTTTGAAAGCATATCTGAAGGCTGTTACTTATATTCTTCAAAAACAGTCTGACTGCAGTTGGGATAAATGATCTGTGGAAGCATTCCTTCCTACAGCGGGGATGTATCAGTGTCTGACTAAAGGAGCTGCCCAGTGCACTCAGACTCATGCAGGGGGTGATGTGGGTTGGTCATGATCGACATCAGCTCTGCTAACATCCTCCTCTCACCCACCATCACCACAGATTCCAGATGACCTTCCAACAAACTTCCTCACAAGTTTGTCGATTTTGTGCAATGTCCCTGTCAGTGCATCCACTCCCCCAGCAGGCCACTGCATAGAAGAGGGCGCTTGCAACCACTGAGTTGTAGAAGGTCTTTAATAAGGTCCTGCAGATTCCAAAGGACCTCAGTCTCCTCAACAGGTGGAGTCGGCTCTGGCCCTTCCTATACAGAACATCTGTGTTTGTAGACCGTCTACGTAGTTTGTTGTTGAGGTGAACACCCAGAAACTTATAAGAGTTCACTCTCAGTAGTGAAAATTGAATGGTGTTGAAAGCACTGGAGAAGTCAAAAATCAAGACCCTCACCGGACCGAACGATAGGATTGGACAATCCGGCTGTCTGTTTGCCGCACTTCCGCACTGCTTGAATCCACCATTAATCCGCCCAGGCACATTTTGCAGTAGAACATCCCAGAAGTGAGAGAGGACAGAAACAGGCAGCTTCCATTTTAGGAAAAAATACCAGAGCCCCCCCCCAAAAAAAAACCACACATTTTCAGCTAGCAAAAAACAAAAATGTTTGGAGGTAAAAAGAGGACAAACCTGGGGGAACATTTCTACAGCTGGAGTTAGACTCTGCATTGTTACCGTGTCAAAGCAGGGTCCCATGTCCCCAGGAAGGCTGGAAGGCGAGCCTACAGATTATACCCGATGGGAGGGGTGAGTGTTCTGAGACGTTTTTCTGTAAAATAGCTAGTGATATATAGCTTTTTTACAATGCTGCTGAGTGCAGCTTTAAGATTTATTTGTACTCTCCTCAGCTGTTCTTTGTCACCAGATCTAAAAGCCATCTTTTTATTCAGAAGGGCCTTCAGTTCTGGGGTCACCCACGGTTTGTTGTTTGAGAAACACCGTACTGTCTTGGTGGGCACTGTGTTTTCAACGCAGAAAGTGATGCAGTGGGTCCTCACCGTGGGGCCTACAGATTGTCTGCCAATCTGTGCATTAGAAACAGTCTCTTAGCACCTCCCCTCTTCACCATGGGGATGTTATGGCGCTTACAGATCAGTACCCGCACTACTCGATTTGATAGTATCAGCTTGCCCCCGCTCGGTCCGGGATGATTCTTCACTGTCATCTCAGGAACGCGGAAGGGAGCGAGCAGATGGGCGGTAAAAGTGCAGCAAAAAAGTGGCGAGGGAAAATCCGTGACGTCACACATGAGCGCCAGTCCTTGATAAACAAAAAGCATTTGTGAACGGACTACTGCTGGATCACACAGATGTCGAAAATGCTGGATAACATTGTGGAAATTATAATTATTGTAATTATTATACTCCAGTTGTGGCCGGAGCTCATGGGGAACCAGCTCCGTGAACATCGTGAAATAATGCATCGCATGATGCAGGAAGACATTTCGCTGCTGCAGCGGGTCTGAAGACGCAAGCCAAGCCTGTAGGTAAGCATGAGACTTCAGCCGACCAGTCAGTCCGCAGTGGGCGTGTAGCCCAGCTGAGTGGCCTCACTCAGACCATCGAGGAGCAGGGTCGAGAAAAAGTATGGGCTCGACTACAAAACGGGACATGAGGGCCATATCTGAAAGGTTTGAACCGAGCAAAACTGAGCAGAGCAGGTACTGGTCTGTAAGCGCCATAAGTGGGGTGTAGAAGGACTAGGTTGTGGTCAGTTACCAAGAGGGGGGAGGGGTGATGCACTGTAACCCTGCTTTGTGTTGGCAAACAGTATGTCCAGTATTTTTTTGTCCCTTGTATGGCAGTTAAAATACTGGGAAAAGTTAGGGAGAGTGGAAGAAAGTGAGGAATGATTGAAGTCTATAGAGATGATAAAAAGGGAATGTGGCTGCGCCGTCTGAATTGAGAGACTGTGGAGTTAATGAGCTCACAGGCTGCTGTGGCATTGGCCGAGGGCGGAATGTAAACAGTCAGCACAATAACGTGAAAACTCCGGGACAGGTGGTATGGCTGAGTGCTAACCGCTAACAGTTCAATGTCTTTAGTACAACATTGCTCCTTCACCTTAATGTGAGCTGGGTTGCACCACATTGCCAGTCCTCCGCCTCTCCGCTTTCCACTTTGCCTTGCATTCCGATCCGCTCTTAGCCTACCAGTTAAAAATCATCCAAGGTTACAATGGAGTCCAGTGTCTGCTCTGTGAGCCATGTCTCGGTGAACAGCAGGGGCTTCTCTACTGGTATAACCACTGCAGTCTGTTAGCGCTGTTAGCTCCTCCATCTTGTTGGGTAAGGATCTTACATTACCTAGGAAAATAGAAGGAATGTTCGGTTTGTACTGTCTCTTCCTCTCCCGGTGCTTTATTCCTGCATCCCCTCCTCCGACGTCATAATTCGGTCCTTCCTCTGGGAGTATCCTCCTGTTGCACAGGGCTAACAGCTGGTCCTGGCTGTAAACAATGGAGTGGCTCATGGCTTCTGCACGTGTTGTGCTGAAAAGACCAAAAAAAAAAGAGCAGGAGGCATGTTGCTATCTTGATAAAACTTTGCGGGTCCATGTTGGATTGCAATTTGGATTAATACAACAGAGAGTCGTGAAAGAAGAAAGCTTAAATACAAAGAAACAGACTCTAACTGGGAGCTGAGGTAACTAGCTGCCTATAGTGGCGCCATCTTGGACAAGAATGAGTTTCCTTTGCAGGATGGCCGGGCTCAGCCTTAGAGATAGGATGAGGAGTTCGGACATCTGGGATGGACTCGGGGTAGAGTCGCTGCTCCTCCACATCAAAAGGAGCCAGTTGAGGTGGTTCAGGCATATGGTTAGGACGCCTCCCTCAGGAGGTGTTTTGGGCATGTCCTGCTGTCAGAAGGCCCCTGGGTCGAGCCAAGACAAGCTGGAGGAAATACATCTCCAGGTTGGCCTGGGAACGCCTGGGTGTCCCAGCTGAGGAGCTGGTGAAGGTGCCCGGGCAGAGGATGGGATGCCGTAATTGGGATGATGCCCCCGTGACCTGGACTCAGATAAGCGGAGGAAGGCGAGGCAGTTCATTTAGTCATTGCAGTTTGACTAGTATAGTGTAGCTGTTACTTATGACACATTTAGTTTATGTTGGGATAAAACCAATTTTCATCACTGTCATGTTTTTACATAAATCACCTCTATTGGTTGTTGTTGTTCAAATCTATTGGTGGTTTTATGGAAAACTTATTTTTAAGTGTCAAAAAGAGCTTGGGATGTGACGATCCATGCTTTAATTAAACTAACATTAATATTAGGAGTGTAAGAAAAAAATTGATGCAGATATACATATTATGATGTTTAATGTTGCAAAATTATATCAATATTCCTAAAGCACAATATTGATTTAACATGCAAAATTAACAGATGTAGTTAATTTTTGTGTTGCATTTCAACCTCTGATCACTTGTTTTCTGCAGTCATTAGTCCTCAGCCCTCCTCTGCTTCCACAAGACATCAAGTTCTCACGATAGTACAGATGAGTGGCAAATGTTGCTAACGTCACACAGCTATTTCAATTTTTCAATTTCAAAATTTATTTCATTCAGTATACATAAAAACAAAACAAAAACAAAAAATGCAGATAAGCACAACCAAGAATGAAAAGGAACAGAAAGAAGAGAAAAACTCTTATTAATATCTGCCCCTTTAAAAAGAAAATAGTAATATTAAAATAAATAAAAAGAAAATAGAATTTAAAAAGCCCTAAGCCTAGCCTAAGCCCTTTCAGCAATTAATATCTCGTCTTGTCTCGTCTTCTTCCGCTTATCCTGGTCCGGGTCGCGGGGGCAGCATCCCAATTAGGGAGCTCCAGACGGTCTTCTCCCCAGCCACTTCTACCAGCTCCTCCGGCAGGATCCCAAGGCGCTCCAGGGCCAAACCAGAGATATATTTTCTCCAGCGTGTCCTGGGTCGACCCGGGGGCCTCCTGCCGGCAGGACATGCCTGAAACACCTCCCTGGGGAGGCGTCCAGGAGGCATCCTAACAAGATGCCCGAACCACCTCAGCTGGCTCCTTTCGACATGGAGGAGCAGTGGTTCTACTCCGAGTCTCTCCCGAATGTCCGAGCTCCTCACCCTATCCCTAAGGCTGAGCCCGGCCACCCTGCGGAGAAAACTCATTTCGGCCGCTTGTATCCGCGATCTCATTCTTTCGGTCATTACCCAAAGCTCATGACCATAGGTGAGGATTGGGAGGTAGACCGACCGGTAAATTGAGAGCCTTGCTTTACGGCTCAGCTCCTTCTTCACCACAACAGACCGGCTCAGCGTCCGCATCACTGCAGACGCTGCCCCAATCCGCCTGTCGATCTCCCGCTCCCTCCTTCCCTCACTCGTGAACAAGACCCCGAGATACTTGAACTCCTCCACTTGAGGCAGGATCTCTCTCCCGACCTGGAGTTGGCAAGCCACCCTTTTCCTACCGAGAACCATGGCCTCAGACTTGGAGGTGCTGATCCTCATCCCAGCCGCTTCACACTCAGCTGCGAACCTCCCCAGCAAGAGCTGTAGGTCAGAGCCTGATGAAGCTAGGAGGACCACATCATCTACAAAAAGCAGAGACGAGATTCTCCTGTCACCAAACTCAACACCCTCCACACCACGGCTGCTCCTAGAAATCCTGTCCATAAAGGTTATGAACAGGACTGGTGACAAAGGGCAGCCCTGGCGGAGTCCAACCCTCACTGGGAACAGGTCCGACTTACTGCCGGCTATGCGGACCAGACTCGCACTCCTCTGGTACAGGGACTGAAAGGCCCTTAACAAAAGACCATCCACCCCGTACTCCTGGAGCGCCCCCCACAGGGTGTCCCTGTCCCTGGGGATTTATTAGATTAAACTAAAAGCTGAATGTTTACAGCAGTTTACCCAGAAACCCAAAAATTATCACAATTTCTATATACATACACATATATACACATACATATGCATATACATACCCATATCTGATGAATGAAGCAGAGAGCATACAGCTCTCAAAGCTGATGTGTGACACCTTTTGGTTTCAAAACAAAGAAATGTAGTAAAGACTGTGACAGGAGATATGCAGTCTGTAAAATCTGCAACGGCAGAGTCAAAAACTCGAGCAACACAACAAATTTGTGAGCACATGTAGCTAGTTACCATGACGACATAGCACTAAAGGCTCATTTTAGCATAAAACAAATTGATTCTGTTTAGCGGACAACTGAAGAGGCTAACTTTCTATTCAGCTGCAACAGTTTTCTAACAATTAAATTCATAAATATTGCTATATGTCGTATTGCTTGAAGTATCACGATCGGTTGCAATGTATCATATCTTTGCCCCTGGATCGTGATGAATATCATATTGCCAGATTCCTGCCAATACACACCCTTAATTAAGAATATTATTACTATTACCCACCATCAAAAGATGACTAGTGTCATAATGTTTCACCAGTTTCTTTGAGTGATTTTTCTCATGAAACACTGGGTAGATTTGATTAAAACTGATCAGAAACTAATTATTAATTTCACATATTCAGCTGATTTTGTTGTGAGGCCAATCCAATTCAAGATGGCCACCACAACTAATCAACGTCAGCAAACAGGGAAATGGTCAAACCCTGTCAGTTTAACAGATGTTGAGCTAAACGTTGGTTGTAGAGGCTGAGTTTTTTCCCAATCACACAAGATCACATAGATTTAAAATATTTGACCAAACAACCCTAACTCTTATTTTTCAACATTAGATGATCTTAGTTTAAAATTCTGGTGTAAAAGACATCCAGTAAAATTAGTTATTCAATTATTATTTAAACATGTTGCTATAAGGCATTGGCTTTAAACCAAAATGATTAGAGGCAGAAAAAAGTAAAAACTAAGAAGTGAATGAATGATCACCATGGAAACCATGCTGGCTGGCTGGACTGAAAGTCACTTATTTACAATCACAACCTCTTGTTCTCCAGCTCTTCAGACCATTACCACATTTCCTCTGTTTGTTTTCTAAAATCAGAAAATAAAGTATCTAATAAACCAAATCTGCATGTTGCTTTAAATAAAACGTGTTACACTCAGATCAGGTGTTAACCTAGAGTTTAATGATGCACGACATTATATTATACAGAATTTTACACCTCACAGCTCTGAAATACACCCCGAAAAACTCCCCCAAAAGTGAGAAGAGCTTGTTAACGAGGGAGCGGCCTCTCAGCCTCCAGATTCACACAGTGTTTCCTCATCATTAACATCCCCCTTTTTTACTAAACGGATTCTGTTTTAAAGCTGCAGACGATCCGATTATCTGTGTGATCAGTCTGCTGCTGCAGACAAACAGAAATATAGATTTCAGCCCAGACACGCACAAACATACTAGCACTTACGACTGCGTGCACATTAGCTTTAGGCGGTTATTATCACGCTGCACCCACTCAGTTATTCAATGCATTTGTTGAGTGGCCAGAGGCTTCGAGTATCGAGTCTTATTACTGCAGTCTGAGTCGACCAGAATAGTAAAAACATCAACGTAAGCTTGGCAAACAGCTGGGAGGGGTCCAGACTTTAAAATGTCATTTGTGGTTCCTGAGCAGATTAAATGAACCTGTATACATTTGGTTAAGGAAAAATACAGATTCAATCTGATTAAAGAAGTTATTTTGCTCCTGGCTGTTTGGCAGCTGCTTCTGTTTGTTTTGATTGAATAAATATTAAAAATATAACCTCACCTGAACAGAAGCCTCACAAAACAAGTTTATTTTACCTGTACGGTAAAATTATTAGTACAAATATTTCCTTCAACCTCTCATTTTATTTAGGTAATCTCTTTTTAATTTGAATATTCATTCATATAAATAAAAACAGGTCTTTAATCTCAAGATTGAAACAAATTCCAATTCAATGATTTTCTCGGATCTTTGACTAGTGACTCATCTCCTGAAAATCAAAATCCTGATCTTCATCCAAATTATCCTGATAAAGTCACCAGAATTAGAGATTTTTACATTTCTTTTTATATAAAGTTTATTAAAAACCAGCTTTCTTTGTGTGTGTGTGTGTGTGTGTGTGTGTGTGTGTGTGTGTGTGTGTGTGTGTGTGTGTGTGTGTGTGTGTGTGTGTGTGTGTGTGTGTGTGTGTGTGTGTGTGTGTGTGTGTGTGTGTGTGTGTGTTTGTTTGTTTTTTTACATTTATGGGTAACAATTATTTTCTCTGCTTCTGCCTTTAGCTGTAAAATGTCCCAGTAATATCAAAGCCTTCTAACACAAACTGACCTGAAACTCATGAAGAGTTTCATCTGAACATCGTATCCTGATATAAACGGGTCCATTTTCAGCCCAGCTGGTTTTAATTCAGTTTAATTTGAATTTCAGTTTTCTTCTTCTACTACTACTTTCAGGTCGGCGCGTACGCAATGTGAGAAATTCTTGGTCCTCCTCAAAGGAGGATCCCCGAGGAGCTACGAGAAAATCAAACACGTTTGATTTTCCAGCGAGCGTACGATTGCTGATCAGGAGCTCCTCGTGAGGTGAAAAATTGCTTCTCGCTACCCCCTGTACTACACGAACACCAACGCACGACATGCTGAACTCGGCACAAGTACAAAAATAGTCGCAGAGCGGGAAATCGGCGCTGAAGTCGTACAGTGTATGCCCGGCTTAAGACTCATCGGTGCAGGCTGGTAATCCCAACCTGTTAATTGAGGTAAAACAGAACCAAACACCGGGAGGAACACAGGCTAACATCTGACACTGGTGAGTTTATAGAGAAGAAATGAGGAGCAGGTGGTGTGATCACTGAATGAGGAACACCTGTGGAGGAGTGGCATGAGAGGCAGGAAGACGTAAACCAAGGCAAAAACCCAAACACGAAGAGGCGTGGATCACAACATGAATCTGAATTTAGTCTGAGTCATGGGCGTCACAACCATTACATCAGGAGGGGACGTGTCCCCCCCACATTTTTTATGCTTCTGACGCCCCTGGTCTGCGTCAACAACTGAAATGTTTTAAACTTTAGGAAGAGCTCAAGAAATTGTGATCAAATTGAAAACATTGCTTTGTGACTAAATTAAGACAAAATAAAGCTGAAATATCACACTTTATTCACAGTTTTAACAAATACAAAAGTGCCATAAAGTTCTGAATCAGTGAGATTCCAACTGAAAAGTAGTTGTCTCCCACTGGTTGCATCCCAGTGAGAGTCAGGCTGTAAAGCATATCTGGGTCATTGTGAAGTGGCATTCTATCAGTTATTTATCTGCAATGAGGACCAGACCCACTGGTGACATCACCCAAACTTCTTAAAACAAGAAGTCCTGCAGTAATCAGCAACAAATTCTGATTTAATCACACTAAAATTAGCTGTCAGTCTGCAGCAGTGTCTCTCCTGATCTGACTAACCATGAGGTCAGAGGACCTCTTCCTGTTTTAAGAGGCAGTGGTGTGGTCCTTAATGTCACTCAAACAATCAAAAACATCCTTTTAACAATTGCAAACATCCATCCATCCATTTTCTGTAGCCGCTTAATCCTCCACGGAGGGTCGCGGGGGGAGCTGGTGCCTATCTCCAGCGGTCAAGGGGCGAGAGGCGGGGGACACCCTGGACGGGTCGCCAGTCCATCGCAGGGCCACACAGAGACGAACGAGACAAACAACCACGCACCCACTCACACCTAAGGACAATTTACCAGCCCAATTAGCCTGACAGTCATGTCTTTGGACTGTGGGAGAAAACCGGAGTACCCGGAGGAAACCCACGCACGCACGGGGAGAACATGCAAACTCCACGCAGAGAGGCCGCAGAGCCGGGACGCGAACCCACGACCTCCTTGCTGCGAGGCAACAGTGCTCAATTGCAAACATGTTGTTTAAAAAAACAAATCTGTGGAATCCCAGAAGAAAAGCTGCATGTTGTCGTTTTCCTAAAATAATGGCCTGTCTGACAAATCTCCTCTTTGTTTTTGCCTAAATCAGCTGTGTGTGATGCTAGCCACGAATCAGCACGTCCTCCTGAGTTAAAGAGATCGTTCAATAATCTCTTAATGTAGACTGACCTGAGTGTGACCTAGACCAGTTCTTATGAGGTCATAAGATGTGACTCAGGTCGTTTTATAATTTGTATATCAGTAGTCCTCCATTGTCTTTTTGTTTGAAATGGTGAATGAAGATCATTAGCTCTGTATCTGGTTCAGTTTTTTCTCTTTTCTGAAAAACTTGACAATATTTTCTCTAACTTGTTGCATCCCAGTGATATTCAGGTTAAAGCAGACTAGTGAAACCTAGACTGAAAATAAAAATAAAATAAAAAAACACAAATAACCAAAGAGCTGAAATCATCTGCAAAAGAGCTGCTGTTCTGAAACTCACTAATCATTAATGCTGCCAACTAAACCACACCTTTCAGCCATGAGGGGATTAGTAGACGACATGTTCGTTAACTCGATCCCGGGTAAATTCTCTCTTTTCTCCCATCCCTCCCATTCCACAGAAGCTCCTCTTCAGTCTGAACTCTGAGCTACATTTTGGTGTGCAGCTCCTGACTGTGCAGCCGGTTTCTGACTGTGACTGTCATTTATCACCATGTGAACTCTGCAGTGTCAGACCCACAGCTGCAGGCAACATCACAGCACACCTCATCTATTTCTCCTCACTTTACACACCTCCCTCAAAGGTTTAACACGCTGACAAATGTTACAAATGTCCACCGCTGACTGACAAAAGGGCTGACATCGACCGCAAGGCTCCCGGAGCCGCTGGAGTCTGGATGTTGGACTGTTTTAAGACATCAAGACAACAAAAATGAAAGAGATGAAGTGAGATAAGATAAAGGGCCAAGTGAGGAGGTAGTATGAAGTGTAGTATGAAGGTAATAATGATAGGATGATCATTAGAATCAGGGCAGAACATAAAACATAAAGAGAGTGAAGGAGGAGCCTGAAGCCTGAAGAGCTTCAGGCCTAAAACATGTCTCCATTAAAATGCAGCAGAAATCAAAACTTTGCACTCACTCAGGTAGATCCATTATCAGAGAGAGAACCTGGTCTCAGCTTCAGACTACAGAGATCAGCTGGAAACCTTCACAGGAGGTCAGACGGTGACAGAGAGAGGGAGCAGTCTGAGCCTAAGGGGGTTTTTACTCCTCTGGTTCAAATCTGTTCAGTTGCTGTTCATTACTAGTAGGGGTGAGAATTGATAGGTTTCTATCAATATCAATGCCATTATCAGTTTTGCTTATCAATCCAATGCCTTAACAATTCCCTTATCAATTCTTGGTTAGCTGTTAAGCAGCAAAAATAAAAAAAGTTCTACTCCGTCTTCTGCAGCACAAGCAGGCATGGTGTGATTTGAGTGTGTGTGTTTTAATTATTTTTTTCTTTCAAGTATAGGATAAATTAAGTTATTGCTGAAAAAACAAGAATTACAGAGAGGTCCGATTGTTGATTAAATGTTAAAAGGGCTTGCTATAGAGCTTGCGCATCTGAGCGACGAGGGGAGATCCAGAATCGGACAGATCCGGGTCACCCAGTCCTGCTTCTGGACTCAAACGTCTGCAGAGCCTTCAGCCTCCTGAGTCGTCTCAGAGACTGCAGAGTGTGATCTGTGTAAAACCAGAGTGGGCGACTCGGCGTTCATCTGTAAACGCTGCCGCAGTTCAGATGCGGTTCCGTCAGGACCTCACCTTGTTAAAACCCTTCGCTGCTCACGCTGCGCCATTGTCCGACAAAAACTGGGTTATTGTTCAGTGGGACCAGTGAGAGGTGCATAAAAGTCTAATTTTGCTGTGGGAAAGGTTATTTAGCAGGCGCTCTGTGTGACTGGGCAATCAGAGAGCAGGAAGACAAGTTAGTCATCCAATGGGGATTTTCCTTCAGCACGAGCACAGATATTGACGAGTTTGACTCGCATGATGCTCATATTCAGCAAATATGCTTTATCCATAGCAGATACTCGCTAATTTTAGATTTTTACATTTCCACAGAATTTCAGTTAAATGAATTTTAATGTGAAACTGAGTTGTGAAGGTTAATAAAATAACATCAGAGGAACTGTTGTGATGTTTTGGAGATTAGTGCTGATTTAAAACAACAGAAAAACTGTTCTTGGTTTACTTTATTTCCCTGAGCTGAGGCTGTTCAGGTAGTAATAGAGCTTTCCCCAGTTACTAAAAATATTCTACAATGTGTCGACCTACAAGTGGCATATATTTACTATTAATCTTTGAAAACATATAGAAAAGAGGAGGAGCAGAGCACTGCTGTTGGGGTCTGACTCCAGATATCCGGAGCGATGGCCGGAGGGTACGTTTTTTCTTCTGTTTCCAAAGCTGGGTAAAGTCAAGGATAGCATCATGGTAGCAAGGGCAATTTATACGTCCCCCTATAAATGAATTTCTTAATTATTAACAATGCTTGGTTGAAGTCAAAGCATGCAGCCCACATAAAAATAATAAATAATGCTATTTTTAAATGTTACACACAAACTCCTCCCAGCTGCAAAGAAAGTCTGTTTCCTCCTTCTCCTGTCGCAGTGGTGATTTATTTACTCACCCTGTGACAGACAGAACGGCAGCAGCCCATCTTCAGAAAATAAATGTATCTAAATCATAACCACGGTGGTGGGGAGGGAAATGATCAGAGACTGGCTTTTTTCAGTTTAACTGTGTTTACGGGTCGGTGTTACGCCACCTGTGCTGCTGTTGGAATATTCAGCAAGTCAGAACACTGGTCCAGTGTTTATCTGTCTTCAGCTAAGTATGAAACAAACAACAAATACAAAATGAAACTAAAACTGAAATACAAATAAAAAGCCCCTACAGTCAACGTCACTTCCATAAATCATCCGATCACATGACTCCTCCTACCACTGCTATGCTGACGGCACCCAGTTCTACCTGTCATTCCCGTAGGCATATATATCACTAGATATCTCTGTTTGTCAATGGACTCTGACATCCCTACACCAGCAGCCATCATACTTCGTACAGCTGCCCCTGTCTTAACATTGGTGTCAATGAAGCATGTACTATTAAATACCTCTAACTTGCTCAATTTTTAACCAATTTTCAAACAGTTTGCATTTTTATAAACGTCAGAGACGTGGCTGTGAATATATATCAATGGTCGGGAAACTCATAAATTGTAAAAGTATCAAATCTCAAGTCTATACATAATAATGTTTGTAAGAAAGTAACCCGTTTGTAAATCAGTTCATTTTTCATCGAGTTATTATTATTTTTAGTTAAGTTTATCACCTACCTTCAATCTGCTACTATAGAGAGCAGAACGTCAGCTGTCCGAAGCAAGATGGCCGCCATGTAGGGACGCCGTAGAGTCCCACATAGGGCATCTAGTGATATGATATCTATGGGCATTCTCACCTGATGACCTCACAGTCTCAGCACAAAGTTTGGACTGTCTCTCTGATATATGGAGATGGATGAAAGCCCACCATCTCCAACTCAACCTCTAAAACTGAACTGCTCGTCATCCCAGCCAAACCAACCAACAACACAATATCTCAATCCAAACTGACTCCCTATCTCTGGCTCCATCAAAGACAGCTGAAATCTGAGTGTTGTGATTGACGACCAGCTGACCTCTAAAGATCAGGTTGCATCTGTTGCTCATTCGTGCCGCTTCGCTTTGTTCAACATACGAAAGATCAAACCATACCTGACCCAATACACCACCCAGCTCCTGGTCCAGTCTATGGTCATCTCCCTCCTTGACCACTGCAATGTCCTTCTAACTGGTCTCCAGTCTGGACTGTGAAACCTCTACAAATGGTTCAGAACACAGCAGCACGTTTGGTCTTCAATCAGCCTAAAAGAGCACATGTCACCCCTCTGTTCATTGAGCTCCACTGGCTACCTTTGGCTGCTACATCAAATTCAAGTCACTAAAACTAGCATACAAGGTCCTGACAGGAACGGCTCCATCTATAATCCTCTTGCTAAGGCTTACGTCACGGCTCGGTCACTCCAGTCATCAAAGGATCATCAGCTAGCAGCGCTACACCACGTTGGGACAGTCCAGACTCTTCTCATGTGTCGGTCCACGATGGTGGAATGATCTACCAAGCTCTCAGAGCAGGGGGCATCCCTGTTCGTCTTCAAGAACCTCCTGAAGACCCAGCTCTTCAGAGAACATCTTCTAGACTAGCTCCTACCTTCCCTACTCCTCTGTACTCTCTTCATGCACTTCACTCTATCCTGTGTTCTTTTTCCCTCACAGTCACCTTAGAGTAGGGTGAGCAGATTTTCAAAACTAAAAACTGGGACACTTAAATTTTACCAAAAATGAAAGGTATCGTTGCTGGAGACTTATAACGGCTTTTTATTGTGGAAAATGAAAAAGTAGTAATATTTGAACATATATATTCAAAATAAGGACATTCTTTTTTAATCTTTTTAGTGCAACATTTTTATAGAAACAATACCATTTTAAAATCACATTTGTTGTTTTGTCAGTAAAATACATCATTAAATAAATGAATGACACAATTGCATTCATAGTCAACACCTACATTATGAAATATTCAGTTAACCATCAGTCAAAACTGGACTGATTCAGGGTAATAATGCAACTTTAACAGTCTGCTGCTGCTAACTGCTAGCTGTGTTAGCTTAGTTAGACAGTAGATGTTGGAGCTCTTTGCTGCCACTATACTGTACATCTGTTTAAAGACAAAGTAACCTCAAATAGGTGACATTCTGTTTTTTGGCAACTATTTCCTCGATTTTTGGACTTTTAAATTCTAATTTGGTAAATCCATCTGTTTACATTGCTCCAACTGCAAATATGTCAACATGTCACCTGCACAAATAAATTGCCCATCGTTGATTTTTGGACTGAGGATGGACGATTGAGGAAAAGTTACAAATCACCCAACCCTAATACATGCACAAACTTTTTTGATTGCCTCTTGTAATGTTACGTTCTTCTTACTCTGTCCGTGGCGTTCGAGGCATCTCTTCAGTTCAGGCAGGCAGAATTCAGATGGATCACATGTGAGAAAGGCTCCAGGTACCTCCTTCTCAGTCAAAACCACCTGCTGCATTTTCATTAATCTGTCCTCAAGAGGTATTTTTAGAATTTCACAGCATTTTTTTTTAAAGGTGCATCGAGCTGTACTGGATGCAGACACTGTTGAAAGGCTTTGAAATGTCCGACCTGAGTTCCCTTCAGTCTTTGCGCTGCAAAGCCATGACATCATCTGTAGAAAGTGCTATTATTAGTAACTTTCACACAGAAACAAATTCATCATGACAAAACGACTTTTTAAAACAAACAGGGAGAAAAGAACTAAATCTAAATAGAAACAAACAGAATACAAAGAAATAAATGAAGGCATTTTAAAATAATTTTATCTTCAGGCCTCCTGTTTTATTTTAATCTTGTTTGCTACTTTAGGTGTGAATCTCTCCATCTATCTGTCTGTCAGCCACTTTCATTTTCCTCCATCTTCTCCACCATCTTTCATTATTTCCTCTGAGTCTCAGCCTTAACTGGAGCAGCAGAGAGCGAGTCAGGCGACACCTAATTAGGAGGTTAAACTGACGGAGCCGCCTGATGGCAAATCAATCTGCTAATAAAAACAGGGAGGCGATTACATCAGCACCCGCTCTCGTTTGATTCTCAATACAAAGGCTTTTCACTGGCAGGAAGCGCTAAAGCGTCTCTTCAAAGTGCAAAACAATCTACCAGGAGCCTTTTCCTCCATGGTGACCCCTCGAGGATCGGTTTTATCTCACTTTACAAACCAAGGAGTTGTCAGGTGGAAAACCACTGATCCAAAAGCTGAGATTTCATCCACGTTCTCCTGAACGTGACATTTTTTAGAATAAATCTGAGTTTTAAAGCTCTCATGACCAAATACTTCCTTTTAATTCATCTTCCTTTGATTAATTTGTTTTTGTTGAAGGAGTTTGATCTGAAGACGGAGGGATGGAGGCTGTTGGAGGAGATTCATGGTGAGAAACATGTTTTTGGATGTAAATCTTCCTTCTTAACACATATGAGTGGGATGTTCATGTATCAACAGTGTTTTGGCGACGCAGCATTTCTCACTTTGGACCAAATCAGACAACCGACTGTTCGCTTCGTCTTTTAATGAAATAAAAACTGGACTTCTCGCTGAATCAACCACAGCTCTGGTGTGAGTTTGTAGCCACTGCAGGGAAAACAGCCTCCACACAACAAAAGACAGTCCAACAAATAAATAAGAGTTAAATCCAAATATTTTTCCTTAAGAGGCGTTGCAGATGGTTTCATCCAACTGTCTCCTGCAACAAACAAGTCACATAACTGAGAAGAGTCGCTCACCTCAACAGAAATGCTAAGAAACGAGGCGTGTTCTCTGATTTCAAACATTTAAGGGGCTCAGGGTTTGTACGACCGTTTGAACGAGGGATCGCATTAAATATTTTATGTCTTTGACTGTCTAAGCAGTTCTTTGCATTGTTTTTCTTGGTGTGGAGGATAAAGGGTTAACTCATCCAAAGCCTCAAACCCAGATTGACCACTTTCTGACATTAGAAGCTAAACAGAGTTGATCTGAGAACCCTTTTGGGGTTTCTTTTCTTGATATGATTCCCTTAGACAACCTTTTTTGTGAATAAGTTCATGTAAACAAACTGATCTGAGGAATCTTTTTCTAAAACAGCCGAGGAAAAGGAAGACTCAGGAGAAAGAAGTGCTGTAAATCTGGAGGTGGAGCTGCATCAGCAGCAGCAGCAGGTTAGGCTGTAATAAATGTTTGGTGAGGAATAAATTGCCTGCCGGGTGCTGCTGTTTGACCACAGTCTGCTCTGTCGTTGAGCTTTACAGTCTCTGAACTCACATCTGAAAAACCCTCCTGGACCTCTCGTGTTCCGTCTGCTGCTGAAGCCTGGAGAGCAAACAAACATTTATCTGTCCGCGACAACAAAGAGAGGAGGGAAGAAAACATGCTAATTCAAAGAGATGCTGTTCTGGTCCTCATATTAAGCTCCTTCAGGGCTTTATTTGACTTTATTGTGTTTTTATATTCTGTGAATCCTGCTGATTAATCCTCCGTTCCTTCTGCTCCTGATGTGAAGCAAACATTTTCCATCCTGACCATTCGGACCTCTTCCTCTCAGGCTGAAACCATCTGCGGCTGCAGTGAAAAACGGTGTGTTTTTGTCTCAAAATGACACACGAGTGTTGAAACCTTTTCTGCAGTAAAAGCCACATTTACAGCTCCGGGTTGTGTTCGGAGGGAAAATTGGTTTTGGTTATTTTTGTCGGTGGACAGGTTTCCATTCAGTCCTTTGTCACAGCGAAATGCACTAGTTATTGTTGCATCTGTGGGCAGCAACAGGTACAGAAGAGGCCACTTTCTTTCCTTAAATTTAGAATATTTTCAAACAAAGGTGTGAAAAGTGAGCAGAGGATAAAACAATAGGAGGTTAGCATGACCACCCAGTGCAGCCACCGCCCTGGTGTATTCCATCATAAATCGTTTTCTGTGTGAAAGTCTTAAATGATTTATATCCAGTGTTGGGTAAGTTACTTTAAAATAGTAACTTAGTTACATTACTAGTTACTTCTTTCAAAAGTAACTCAGTTACTTTAAGTTACTCGTTACTTTCAAAGTAACTAGTTACTAGGGAAAGTAACTACAGTATGTTATATATAACAATTATATATTATAAATTACCCACCGACATTGACTGTGATTTATTGATGCGGAGGGCTTCATACAGTGATGTAAATTACTGGTGGATCTTTCAGAGCTGATCAATACATCAGTTACTTTTTTATTCTGTCTTTCTGACAGCCTGGTATCAAATAGACCAGAACTTCAACAGTTATCACTCTTAACTCATTATCAAGTTGCATCAAACTAAACTTTTTGTAACAAAAACGTTCAATCAAAACAACAGGATGGTTCTTAAACCAACTTATATATTTAAATTTGATCCATCCTACCTTTATTCAGTAGAGCTGCTGTTTTCTCATCACTGATGAGTTCAGTCTCCTCAGAAGGAGATCTTAGTTTCCACTCAGCTTTGACCACAGGCTGCTATCAGAACAGAGCTGACACGGTTTTTCAGAACCAGCAGCACAGCTACGTCCAAAAAACCGACAAGCAACGACGAACTCCGACTCTTTCATCTCAGTTTTTGTTAAATCCAGTGGTTTTCACCTTCTCACGGTCCAAAAACGTACAACGACATACAGGATGAGCTGCTAAAACTCCAACTCTAACGAGCCACCTGCTGTGTTCGGATGGCGCAGCGTGGGCCTGGAGGATGAGACCAGGTCCAGATCACAGCTCAGTGCGACCAGCTGCAGGCGGGTCTGCCGTCTCGTTGTAGCAGGTGGAAAGTTTGAAACTTGATAAAGATGAGAAGCGACTGGAGAGCTCCAGATGAGGCGGAGGTGACTCCGGCCTCCGGGAACCGCGGGCGGTTAGAGTTCCGACCCGGGCCACCTCAGACCAGGAGGAGCAGATGAACCAGATCGGCCCGGTGTTGAGGTGAAGACCCGGTTTCTGGGTCTCTCGCTCCATCTGAGTCCTACGGTGGCCCCTAGAGACAAAACACATGCAAAACAGAAAACACATGCAAAATAACAAAAACACATGCAAAAACCCAAAACACATGTAAATCAGAAAACATGCAAAACCCAAAGCACATGCAAAACAAAAAGCATTCCAAAACTGAAAACACATGCAAACCAGAAAGCATGCAAAAACAGAAAACACATGCAAACCAGAAAGCATGCAAAAACTAAAAACACATGCAAACCAGAAAGCATGCAAAAACTAAAAACACATGCAAACCAGAAAGCATGCAAAAACACAAAACACATGTAAATCAGAAAGCATGCACAAACCCAAAGCACATGCAAAACAAAAAGCATTCCAAAACAGAAAACACATGCAAACCAGAAAGCATGCAAAAACAGAAAACACATGCAAACCAGAAAGCATGCAAAAACAGAAAACACATGCAAACCAGAAAGCATGCAAAAACAGAAAACACAACGGAAGTGCTCCAGGACACTAGGGGGCAGTGCAGAGCTCGATTTGCAAGATAAACAGGAAGGTACCGGTACTTTAAAATTTGGAGTTGACCACTCTGGCTGACACAACTGGCTAAAATAGAGCTCTTAATTTGTCAAAATGTCAAATAAAATAGAAGAAGACAAAGGTACAGAGTGTAGGATGACCATAATTAGATTTTTGAAAAAGAGGACATTTGGCTCAGTCGTGAAACATTTTGATACTGTTTAATGAAAGAAGAT
>SSNR01000491.1:52475-75192 GCA_006937965.1 Callopanchax toddi | reverse complement strand
GCCTTCTCCAAATCCACAAAACACATGTGGATTGGTTGGGCAAACTCCCATGACCCCTCCATCACCCTAGCGAGGGTAAAGAGCTGGTCCACAGTTCCACGACCAGGACGAAAACCACATTGCTCCTCTTCTATCTGAGGGTCAACTATCGACCGGACCCTCCTCTCCAGTACCCTGGAGTAGACCTTTCCAGGGAGGCTGAGGAGTGTGATCCCCCTATAGTTGGAACACACCCTCTGGTCCCCCTTCTTAAAAATGGGAACCACCACCCCGGTCTGCCACTCAACAGGAACTGCCCCCGATGACCACGCAATGTTGCAGAGACGTGTCAACCACGACAGTCCTACAACATCCATAGCCTTGAGATACCCAGGTCGGATCTCATCCACCCCTGGGGCTCCGCCACTGCGTAGTTTTTTGACTACCTCAGCGACTTCTGCCCCAGAGATTGGACAGTCCGTCCCCAGGTCTCCCAGCTCTGGTTCCTCATAGGAATGCGTGTCGGTGGGATTGAGGAGCTCCTCAAAGTATTCCTTCCACCGCCCGACTATAGCCCCAGTTGACGTCAGCAGCTCCCCGTCCCCACTGTAAACAGTGTGAGTGAGTTGCCGCCTTCCTCCCCTGAGGCGCCGGATGGTTTGCCAGAACCTCTTTGGAGCCGACCGATAGTCTTTCTCCATGGTCTCACCAAACTTCTCCCACGCCCGAGATTTTGCCTCGGAAACTGCCACTGCTGCACTCCGCTTGGCCCTCCGATACCCATCTGCTGCCTCTGGAGACCCACAGACCAGCCACGCCCTGTAGGCCTCCTTCTTCAGCCTGACGGCTCCCCTAACCTCTGGTGTCCACCAGCGGGTACGGGGGTTACCGCCACGATTGGCACCGGCTACCTTGCGACCACAGCTAGCAACAGCCGCCTCAACAATCGCAGAGCGGAACAAGGCCCATTCGGACTC
This sequence comes from Callopanchax toddi, assembly GCA_006937965.1. Taxonomy (NCBI): domain Eukaryota; kingdom Metazoa; phylum Chordata; class Actinopteri; order Cyprinodontiformes; family Nothobranchiidae; genus Callopanchax; species Callopanchax toddi. The sequence goes on along the minus strand of SSNR01000491.1, from coordinate 74,236 downwards.
AATGTCCCCCACTGCTCTCGGGACGCGGTTGAAGCTCTGCCGGAGGTGGGAGTTGAAGACCATCTTGACAGGCTCTTCTGCCAGGCGTTCCCAGCAGACCCTCACTATACGTTTGGGTCTACCAGGTCTGCGCGGCATCTTCCCCTGCCACCTGATCCAACTCACCACCAGGTGGTGATCAGTTGACAGCTCCGCTCCTCTCTTCACCCGAGTGTCCAAAACATACGGTCTCAGGTCAGATGATACAACTATAAAGTCAATCATCGACCTGTAACCTAGGCTGCCCTGGTACCAGGTGTACTGGTGGGCATCCTGAAAGCAGTTAAACAGGTTAAATAAATAAGAAGTAAAAAGGTGAACTAAAAGCAGTTAAACAGATTATAATAAATAATACTCAGTTAAAAGCTAGCTTATAAAGGTGGGTCTTGAGCCTGCCTTTAAACACATGAATGTTCTCTGCAGCCCTGAGGTTCTCCGGCAGCCTGTTCCAGAGGTGAGGGCCATAATAATAAAAAGACGCTTCGCCGTGAGTATGCGTTCTAACTTTAGGGACGACTAGACGACGGCTGCCAGAAGAGCGCAGAGACCGCAGAGGTTCATACGGTAAAAGCAGTTCTGAGAGATAAGAAGGCCCAAGACCATTAAGACACTTAAAAACCATTAAAATAACCTTAAGATGGATCCTAAAACACACAGGTAACCAATGCAAAGACTTCAGGATGGGTGTAATGTGCTCCCGCCTCCTGGTCTTCATCAGGACACGTTCCGCTGAATTTTGTAAGAGTTGTAGACCTGAGATACTCTTTTTGGGAAGACCAGAAAGCAGGGCATTACAGTAGTCCATTCTACTGGTGATAAAAGCATCAGTGTCTCTGTGTTGGCCCGAGAGAGAATGGGGCGGACTCTGGTGATGTTCTTTAGGTGATAAAAACCTATCTTAGTCATGTTTTTAATGTGAGGGATAAAAGTCAGCTCAGAGTCAAAAATCACGCCCAGGTTCTTCACTTGTAAAGAAGGATTCATAGACAGTGATTGTAGTTTTGGTAAAAGTTTCTCTCTCTGAGCCTCAGGACCGATGACTAAAACCTCAGTTTTGTCCCGGTTGAGCTGGAGAAAGTTTTCTGCCATCCAGGATTTGATGTCTGAAATACAGTTAAAAAGTACTTCCACTGGCCGTGTGTCATCAGGAGACACGGAGACGTACAGCTGTGTGTCATCAGCATAACTGTGAAAATGAACTCCGTGTCTTCTGATGACGCTGCCAAGAGGGAGCATATAGAGGTTAAAAAGCACTGGGCCTAAAACTGAACCCTGGGGCACACCACATGTGATCCTGTGGACCTTAGAGGAGCAGGTATCTAGACTTACCATAAAAGTCCTGTCTGTGGGGTAGGATGTGAACCATTTGTGGACAGCACCAGAGAGGCCGATCTGTTTTAAACGGGTTAAAAGAATGGTGTGGTCCACTGTGTCAAAGGCAGCGCTTAGATCCAGTAGGACCAACACCGTCAGCTTCTGTGAATCATAATTTAATCTAAAATCATTTAAAATCTTCAGAAGGGCTGTCTCAGTGCTGTGGTTCACCCTAAAACCAGACTGAAATTTCTCCAGGACATTGTGTTCATTAATAAAAATCATTAAGCTGAATAAAAACAAACTTTTCTAAAATTTTGCTCAAAAACGGTAAGTTAGATACCGGTCGGTAGTTGTTCAAATCATTCAAATCCAGATTGCTCTTCTTCAGCAGGGGCCTGACCACCGCCCCTTTAAAGGCAGCAGGAATGACCCCCGTCTGGAGGGAGCAGTTCATCAGGGTTAAAATCTCATCTCTAAAAGAATTATAAAACTGCTTAAAAAGAGACGTGGGAATCGGGTCCAGAGCACATGTGATGGGTCTCACTGAGGAGAAAACTTTATCAAGACTCTCAGCTCCAACCAGGACAAAGCTGTCCAGTGTTTCCTCTGGTAGAGACACACACTCAGAGTTATCTAAAACCATGTTCCTTTGAAGTGATAAAATATTACGTCTGATGGCGTCTACCTTCCCCCTGAAGTGGTCTGCTAACTCCTCACAAAGGGTGTCTGAGGGGGTTTTCTGGCACGCATTGGTAGCACGGTTAAAAAGTTTATCGATTGTTGAGAATAAAGTTTTGGGGTTGTGCTTATGGTCTGAGATGATTTTGGAGAAGTATTCATTTCTTGAGTTCCTTATTGCATTATTGTATGATCTGAGTAATTCTTTGTATATTTCATAGCTTATCAAGATTTTAATTTTTCTCCATTTCCTCTCTGCCGCCCTGCAATTTCTCTTCAGTTTTTTGAGTTCTTCATTTCTCCACGGAGATGCATGTTTTGACTGTAAACTTTTAACTTTTAGTGGAGCGAGCAGGTCGAGAGTGGACTGAAGCCTACTGTTAAAATGATTGATGATAAAATCACAGGGGGCAGGTAAAACAATAGGAGGAATCTTTCCAAAAACTTGTAGAAAACCAGCAGCCACTTCAGGGGTTAGATGACGCTTCCTGACAGTTCTCACAGAGACCTCCTGCTGGATAAAACTAGTGATGCTAAAAAACACACAGTAGTGGTCAGAGACAGCCAAGTCAACAACAGAGGACACACAGGTGGTGGGTAGACCATACGTGATGACCAGGTCCAGAGTGTGTCCTCTGTTGTGAGTCGGCTGCATGACATGTTGACTAAAATCCATAAAACTCAAAATATTTAAAAACTCCACTGATAAGGGATCTAAAAGGTTATCCACATGTAGATTAAAATCCCCAGCTAAAATGATCTTTTCAAAGGAATTGTGCAAAATTGATAAAAACTCTGAAAATTCCTGAATAAAAAGCGTGCTCTTTATAGGAGGCCTATAAACAGTGACACATAAAATCTGAGGAGTGTTAAAGACAGTAGCAGAATATTCAAATGTACTAAATTGATCAAATAAAACAGGTTTGGCTGAAAGTGTTGCTGAACTTTTAAAAGCTGTACCGCCTTGGAGAAATTACATCCAGTAATACCCGGGGGGGAGGGAGGTCTAGCCGGCAAACCTCTCCTCCGGTGTCATTACCCACCTCCACACATTTAGACACTTAGGATCCAGGGCGGGGGATGGCGGGCCGCCCCCCACTCTTTTTAAAAGCATCTTACTACAACACGCATCAACACCACATTGGAGCAGGCGGGGGGAGACTTGGGGTCTTCACACACCCCTGTTCTCTGCTCGCTGCCTGGGGCCTGGAGTGGAGCGGGCCGTCTGGTCTGCGGTGGGGGGCTGCTCGGCTGCGGCGGGGTGCGCGGTGGTCTGCTTATCCCCACTTCAGTAAGGGAAGGACCATCATCTGGATCTCAGGGCCGGCTTCACCCTTAGGGCGCTGGTCCCTGGTCCTGAACATAGAGAGTGCATGGGGAGTGAGAGTGGGTGTATAGCGTCTATTGTGTGTCTTGGTATGTTTGCAGGAATGTGTGTGTGCACGCATGAGGGAGGGAGAGTGATTGTGTCTGTGTGTGACTGTTTTTCTGTCAGGTTTTGTGCCCCCCCCCCCCCTTTTCTGTGACATGCTAGACCCTCCTCGGCAGAGACTATCCTCCCTGGCTGCGCCTCGGCATTGGTGGTGCCTTTCTCCAGTGGCGTGCTGGGGTGTCTCGGGGTCTGGGTCTGGGTGCTGGGGGCGTCTGCCTGCTCTTCTTCCTGTGGCTGCCTGGTGGGAGCTGGGCCCCCGGGGGTGGTCGGGCCTCTGCTGGGGCTGGTTCGCTCCTGAGTCTCGGGTCTCTGGTTCCGGCTAGATCTACCCTGGATGGCCGGCTGCAGGTGGTGCCTGTGAGCTCCTAGCCGCGACCCCCCAGGGGCTCTAGCGCGGTGACTGCCGGGGGGCCCACGTGGGGTGAGCCTCTGCGCCCTCTGGGGGAGAGTTTAGTGGCTGCCCTGACGGCGATCTCCCTGGGGTGTCCGTGCCCTGGGTGGCCTCTGGACGTCTGGGGCCTGGACCTCCTCCGCGTCCTCCGTGGGCCTTGGGGGCGGAACTGTGGCTCCTCGAACTTATTATTGAATATTTCAATAGAGAAACCTTATATAAACAAGCGCGTATATACACACACAGGTGATCACAAGGTGCTCACATAAAGACGGACTCAGGTGTTTTCAGACACATTGACTGGGGCTGTGGTTGACACTGAACTCTCTTGAACTGGTGTATACGTATACATTTGAAGAATATCACAACTGTTGTATATTCATATGCTGTTTGTTGCTGTTGTATCTTTTCTCCCTGTTTTGTTTGCTTGTTTGTTTGTGCTTTATTTACATGTCTAGAAGTGGACTCTTCACGTCTCTTGTTCTCTTCTTTTTCTGTTTACTTTCTCCCCCATCCCTCTTTCTGTACCCTTCCCTTCACTTTCAGGCTCCGTGTCCAATCAACCATAACAATATTCTAATAAAGATTTTGGGGGTTATATTTAAACAAAAATCAGGAGGAGTTTTAGAGCAGTGGCTGTAACCTCTCACGTGAAACAGCAACACTGTTGGGCTTGTTTTTGGCACTCAGACATTATTCTGTTTGCTCCACAGCCGGACAGGACACGGGGTTATAAGAAAGAAAAAAAAGCTGTACCGCCTCCTCTCTTGCTACTTCTTGTAGAAAAATGAAACTTAAAATGAGGTGGGGAGGCCTCTGTGAGAACAATCGCTGCATCTGCACTCAGCCACGTTTCTGTTAAGAATAAACAATCCAGGTGATTATCTAAAATCAGATCGTTGATTAAAAAAATTTTGTTCAGCAGAGAGCGAACATTTAAAAGAGCCATATCAATGGTGACTGGAGGTGGAGCGACTGTTTGATTTCTGTGAAGTGGGACATTTGGGAACTGCTTAAGATTATTAGGATTGCACCTGGTGTATATCTGCTCCAGTTTGAGACAAATTACATTTCTGTGTATGGATTTATTTGAAGGTGAAAACTTATAAATGTCTGGGTGAACTTTCAAAATTAATCAAAAACCTTTTTTTAAAATAATTTCAGGCATCTAGTCAGGATGCCTCCTGTAGCGTCCCTGGGGAGTCCCCAGGTCAACCCAGGACACGTTGGAGGGAGTACATACATCTCCGTCACCGTCTAACGAGCATGTGGATTGTTTTTCATGAGAGAGAATTTTCTTTATCAAAAGATGCGTAGGTTAGGAAACTCACTTACTTGCAAAAGACCAAATCAGACTTAAAAAATGATGGGTGGGGAATGTATTTCATTCCAACCTTAAAGCAGCACTCCGGAGGATTTCATCAGGAGAGCAGTTTTTGAATCTAGCATCCAAAGGCTCCTCCTCAAAACATCTCGACACGCGCGTCCGGTCGCGTGTGCGCGCGTGCATGCGGCGCATATACTTCGGACAGGAACTGTACCGCTCAATGTGTAGGGTTTAATCACTCACAGTTCACAATCTTATTCCAACAATACTACGAGGGTCTGATGAGCCCTCTCTGTCCCTGCTGCTTCTGATATTAGCTCTGTTAGCAGAGAGCTGCTGCTGGACTCTGAAGCTGAACTTGACTCGGCCCTGGATGAACTTTCTGTCCAAAATAAATGCATAATCCTGTCAAGCCTTGCCATTCTGTGAGGTGAAAGGTTTAAAAATAAAAATAAACCCGTCTTTATCTGGGGAATGGGTAGGTTTTTAGTAGAAATGAGCTGTGAGTCTTCAGTGAATGGCTGAGACAGCAGAGAAACACACGGAGCGTCCTGTACGACAGCGCCCCCTACTGGTACAGGTTTGGTCGATGCGCGTGCATGTTGAGAGAATGCAGAAATTTAAATTTCATTGGCTGAAAAATGTCGGCGGCAAGAAATAATGGAAAGGGGTCTCTAGGAGGAAGGAGGGTCTTCATCAGAATGACAGATGTTGTGGAACTCAACCCATAGATCATAGTTTAGACCTGAAATATCATTTAAAACATTTAGAAAACTTTGATACAGAGAAAAATGCTCCAGAGAGCCGCTTTAACTGTCGTGGTACAGCTATATTGATTCACAGGAAAATTCAGTTTAATCAGTGTTATCTCAGACCCACAGGGACAATTTGTGTGTGGTTTTCTCCCATTATATATTATGTTAATTTATTTACGGGCAGTGCGATATCTGCAATTTGGGGTGTTATATAGCAGCACCTGTTTATATGCGCCACCTGCTGGATCTTCTTTTTGTGGTTATCGTTTTGACTGGTGAGGTCGAGCTGGTGAGTTTGTGTGCTTGTAACAATAACTGTGTTTATATGAGTATACAGATTGTACAGCTATCCTTAAGTTTGGTTTATTAATGTATTTTGGTTGTTTGCTTTGTATTTTTCAGTTGATTACCTGGCTTCTGGCATCTTAGTCAAATCATCAGTCAAACGTGCCCTTGCGGTGGGAGTTTACTATTTTAATGGTAGTTAGTTTAGTAAAAACCGTACAATTTGTGATAGTTTCAGGTCTCCTCCACTACAAACCTGTAGTTCTGGTAAATATCTATGCCCCAAATTGGGACGATGATAAGTTCATTAGTAAGGTTATATCATTAATCCCAGATCTGAATTCTAAACAATCCAAAATCTACAAATCTTTCCAAAAAAGCCAAGTTGTTATCAGATTTTATGGACCAAATAGGATGTGTTGACCCCTGGCGGTTTTTCTTTCCACAAAATAAGACTTTTTCTTTTTTCTCTAATGTACATCATTCGTATAGTAGGATCAGAGGTCGCGCTAGACTTTTTAGTTTTCCGTCATTTTGACTGACAGGGTTAAAAAAATCCGGTCATAATCTATTTTTAGCCGTCACTTATTAATTTTAAAAATGATAATAATTACATTTTCAGTAGCATCACTCTAACACCGGGCCCATTTAGCACATAAATCCATAGGATTAGACTCTAAATTAGTCGATCAGTCAGTCATCAGATAGACATTTCTAAAAACTCCGTTCGGAGTCGAGCGCAGCGCAGCAGCAGGTGCAGCTCTGTGCGCTCCGCGGGACTCTGATTACCGTATAATTTTAACGTTCATTATGAGATCATGAGAGAGATGAGGGGTTCACATATTTTTCATTGAGATACTCAGGGGAAAACCTGGCGCTGATGCTTAATGCAGACCTCCTCGCGTTTTGAGTCCAGTTCTATGTGCGCTCAGTTCGTGGAGCAGATTTAGCATGTCAACAAGCCTCCACAGCCTATAACGCTACTCTGAGAGCGCATCACAACAGAAAGTGTAATTAATCCATATCTGATCGCGTGCTGAGCACCGGATTGCAAAGGGGCGTTTGAGCGGATCAGGTCTGACACCTGATGGTGGACCAGTGTTCTTCTGCTGCAGAGCGCAGGACGTCTGGATCACAGGTCTGCGCTCAGCAGAACCTCAGTCTGGGCTGCAGGTATTGGTGGAAATGCAGCGCTAGTTCTGCATCCTTAGTTCAAATTATTAGTGGGGACAATTCAGTGATTACCTTTGACGGTCTGATGGCGTGCGTGCAAACCTGTCAGAATGACCGGCGCCCTTCAGATCTTTCCGTCAGAGTAAAAAAAAAACGGTTAAATACCAGAAAATACTGGTTAACGCGACCCCTGAGTAGGATAGACTATTTTTTTATTGATCGTAGCCTCCTTCCTTTAGTTAAAAAAATTGTAATATTCATCTATCATAGAGTCAGATCATGCCCCTGTTTTTTTTTTATCTTGCGTTTCCTCTCTGCCAGTGTGAACAAACCTCATGGAAGCTGGACAGGAATCTTTTGGCAGATGAGCACTTTTGTAGAACAATATCACAAAAAATAGATGACTTTATCACTTTTAATCAAAAACCAGGTACATCCCCCTCTCTTCTGTGGGAAACATTAAAGGCTGTAATCAGGGGTGAAATTATATCATATTCATTACGTATAAACAAAATGAAAAGAGCTGAACAAGAGGAATTAATTAAGGCCATACATTCGGTGGATGCTCAATATTCTGTTTCTCCCTCCCCTGAACTCTACAAAAGGAAGCTGGACCTCCAAACACAATATAGTTTACTATCAACTGAAAAAACAGAACATCTCCTATTAAAATCACGAGGATATATCTATGAGCATGGCGACAAAGCTGGACGTTTATTAGCTCACCAACTTAAATGCCGTTCAGCCTCTCAACAAATTCTGCAAATACAATTGGGGCGGCACTAGCTCAGTTGGGAGAGTGGCCGGTCTCGTAACCGGAGGGTCACCGGCTCGATCCCCAGCTCTGGCTGGGTTAGATTGTCATTGTGTCCTTGGGCAAGACACTTCACTCAACTTGCCTGTGTGAATGTGAGTGTGACTGTGTGTGAATGTTGGTGGTGGTCAGAAGGGCCGATGGCGCAGAATGGCAGCCTCGCTTCTGTCAGTCTGCCCCAGGGCAGCTGTGGCTACAGACGTTTGTCGTAGTTTACCACCATCAGAGTGAGAATGACTGTGTGAATGAATAATGCAACTCTGTAAAGCGTCTTTGAGTGACCTAGAAAAGCACTATATAAAACTGATGCATTATTATTATTATAAAAGGATGATGGTAAACTAGCAATTAACCCAGAAGAAATTAATGAAACATTTACTACTTTCTATTCAAAGTTGTATTCATCAGAGATAAAAACAGATTGTTCTAATATGGAACATTTCTTCAATAATCTTCAGGCCCCTTCAATAACAATGGCTCATAGGGTTAAAACTGAGCTCCCATTAAATAATGTTGAAATATTAACTGCAATAAAGGCAATGCAGAATGGTAAAGCACCAGGCCCCGATGGGTATCCCATAGAGTTTTATAAAAAGTTCTCTGATAAATTAGTGTAGTGCTATTTTCATTTTATCTGTTGCAACTGTCTCAGAAGCAGCTACATCTGTTATTTCCTCTGTTTTGAATGTTCCTTGAACTGCTCACTATCAAAGTTTTTTCTCAAATGTGATGGGAGTAGCAGGTGTCCATCTAAGACGGTTAGTCAGTAGGGAGAGGGCAAGGCTCATCTATGCAGCCTATTGGATTTTAGGGGGACGGACTTGGACAGAGTTGTTCGGTCGGTAAAAGAAAAAAGAGAGAAACACGAGGGAGGAATGGTCGCACTGCACCGGAGATTCTTTCTGATTGATACGGCGATGCTATGCTGTTAGCTTCCCAGCTCTGTAGGAGGGAACAAGTTTCATGTGGATAAACAGGGTTTCTGCACCGAGTTCTTGATGTGCTTCAGAGAGCTGCCATCCGAGCAACGGCACCAGAAGTGCTCAAGAACTTGTCTCTGCATAACCTGAGGTCCGAATCCATTCCATCCATCGGAAAGAATAAAGACAACCCAGAGAGAGCCTTCAACTTCACCCAGCTGGAAAGGAGGGTTTGAACAGGCTACACACAAAGGCAGTGATTTCCTAAAACAACTGTGAGTAAAGCTGAGAGACAGAACTATATAAATACAATGAGCTCCAACAAGCGCGCTAACAATGTGGTACCACCAACTACACACTAAAGAACAAAGACAATCAAATTAGGAGTATTTAGTTTTACCAGCAGGTGGTGTAATTTTTTATTTTTTTAGGAGGGGTGTTTTGTGCTTTTGTTTTGCTGTTTGTTTTGTTTCAAATAAACCTGGTTATTCATGGTAAAAGTTTTGGTGAATGATATATATTTGTAGGCACCTACTCATTCAGTTTTTATGCATGTCACAGTTTTCCTGACTTAGGTGGGTTATAAAAGAAAGGAAACCACACTAGAACTAGACTTGAGTGGGTGGGCTACATTAGTAACAATTTTACTGGGTATGTTTAACAACTCTTTTTCTAATGGGTCACTCCCACAGACATTGACTGAGGCATCAATTACCCTCTTGCTGAAACCAGGTAAAGATGGCACAGACTGTAGCTCATATCGCCCCATTTCCCTCCTTAACTGCGATGTGAAGATCTTGGCTAAAGCCCTTGCCCTACGCCTAGAAACCACATTGCAAGATGTGATATCTGTAGATCAAACTGGTTTTATGTTGGGCCGTCATTCATTCACAAATATTCGTAGGCTTTTGAATGTTATCCACTGTCCTGCATCCAGCGTGGTACCTGAGGTGATTATTGCGCTGGATGCAGAGAAAGCCTTTGATCGAGTGGAATGGGGATATCTATTTGCCTGTTTAAAAAAATTTGGATTCGGCCCTGAGTTTATTTCATGGATCAAACTTTTATATTCCTTTCCCAAAGCCTCTGTAATCACGAACAGTAAACATTCTAAATTTTTTCAGTTGTCGAGGGGCACCCGTCAGGGTTGCCCACTTTGTCCATTACTGTTTGCCTTGGCCATAGAACCCCTCTCCATTACACTCAACACGTCATCGTCAATAGCTGGGATTTATGGGCGGGGGGGGGACACAGAGTATCCCTTTATGCCAATGATTTGTTGATGTATGTATCTGACCCTGTTTCATATGCCCCGCATATTATCCGTACTCTAAGTAATTTTGGTGCCTTTTCCGGTTACAGACTGAACTTCGGAAAAATTGAGTGCTATCCTTTTAACAACCTGGCCCTTCAAATAAAGGATAGTTCTCTACCATTCAAGATATCTAAAAATGGCTTTAAATATTTGGGCATTAATATTACAAGGGATATGCAAAGTCTTTACCAAGAAAATTTCTGTCCGCTATTCAACAAAATCAAATTAGACCTAAAGAAATGGAAACCGCTTCAAATGTCATTAGCAGGAAAAGTGAATTGTACTGTATAAAAATGAATGTGCTCCCCAGGTTCCTTTACCTATTTCAATGTATCCCAGTTTATCTTCCTAAATCTTTTTTTAAATCTATTGATAAAGCTTTACTTCATTTATATGGGACGGGAAAAAGCCTAGAATACGGTTAGAATTGTTACAGCAGCCTAAAAACCAGGGGGGCCTGGCTCTTCCAAATAATTTGTCAATATTATTGGGCTTCTAATGTTCAAAAAATTATATATTGGCTCCATACTCCGGATGCTGACTGGTGCCAATTTGAAGCTGCATCCTGCATCTCCACCTCTCTTAGAGCCCTGGTCACCTCCAGCCTTCCCCTCTCTTTCTCGCAATACACTAACAATCCAATTGTATTAAACACCCTCAGAATATGGGTACAACTTAGACAGACCTTCGGGTTCAAAAATCTTCTTTATCTAAGCCCCATCCATAATAATCACCTTTTCTCCCCGGCTAGATTAGATTCTGAATTTATTCTATGGAAGAGACGAGGCATTCATACTTTTAAAGATATGTATATTGACTCTACTTTTGCAAGCTTTGACAATATATCACACACATTTGGCCTCCCTCAGTCCAGCTTAAGGCCTATTCATACTCCACGAGAAGAAAGAAATTTGTTCTCGCTGGGGAGCGCCGAGAACAAGAAAAAAGTTCGTTTCGGCAGGGAGCATTCATACTCCCTGAGAACTCAGCTGTCGAACTGCTTCAGTGACGTATCAAATGGGTGTGCGTAGCAGGTGTGTGTGCAGTTTAAAACGATCCGTCCTCGCTACGTGAGGAGCGGAGTATACGGGTCGCCGGCGCAAACCCTCGCGGTTCGCGCTGGTCCTCCTAGCTCGGGTCGATCCAGACCGTGACTCGGACTCCTCGGTCCGTCCGCACAAAGCAGCACAGCAAGCGCCGGAGAAAAACGTCAACCGCTACCCGCAATGACCACGCTCATCCTCCCTTTCTGACCAATCACAGCAGTTGTTCTCGGACATCCTACCGAAAAAAGTTCGGCCCCGCTGATGTGCACAAGAACAAGCCGTTAGCGCTGCCGAACTGGGGCTGCGAGAACAAAATGACGCCATTTTGTTCTCGCAGCCCCCCAGCGAGAACAAAATTCTTTGTTCTCGTGGAGTATGAATAGGCCTTTATTCCGATACTTCCAAGTCCGCCACTTCCTTCAACATCATGACCCCAACTTTCCGTATATGGCAGCACCTTCTGGTTTAGATGATCTGTTAGAGGCATTTCAGCAGGCATGCTGAAGTCATTTCTGATCAGTTCCCGTGGTGAGGGAGAGACGAGAGGGAGAGACACAAGCAGGTCTCTCAAGGCCTTGTTCAAAGCTGATGAAGGTTCAGCTAAGATAGCAGCATAGCAGCTCTGACTGCTTTCAGGCTCAGACTGAAGCATAGACTTTATGAGGACTAGACAAGACTGACTTGTACCGGAACTGAATATTAGTTTTGAGACGAGTTATCTTAAATTCAACCAATCAGAAGATATTAAGTGTACTAATCAAAACTGATTTAGTGGAGTTGTGAATAGCTCTGATTGGGTATAGGACTGTGAGAGAGTTACCAACTCACATATGACTTCCGCCCGTTAAAACACTCACATTATAAATGTAGAAATGCATGAAATAGCAGAGAAGCATATTATAACACTTTGAGTGTGAGTGTGTGGGGGACCCTGAGAGCAGGAACACTACAAGAGAATGTTCTGTAAACAAGAGATTACAGTTGGAACACCAGTCTGTGGTGTTAAAGAAGAGACTTCTTAAAGAGAGTGTTTTATTAGACCAGTTAGTGTCCAGTTAAGGTCATCTGGGAGATGGACACCTGAAAGTGGACAGTAGGACACCTGTAGGGATCTTGATTCAGGTTAAACATAATCCAAAAGTGAATGTATTCCAAGTTATTGGGAAGAAGATGGATTATTGTTGTGATGGTCAACAGAGGTCAAAGGTCAGAGGATATAGCCTATTTGGTGAGGTTACAGTGCTCTTCAACGTGTAAACGATAGCACTTCCTGCGCCAAATTGATTATTATACAATTGTCATGATTCCCCGTCTTGTCTTAGTTCATGTCTGTCATTGCTCCTGTTCTCGTCCCTCCCTCATGTGGTAATTGTGATCAGGTGTTTCTTGTTTCATTGATTTTCATCCACAGTATTTAAATCCTTCTGTTTCTTGTCTCGTCCTGGGTTCATCTGTGCTGTTCTGTTGGTCATGGTCTGTTCTGTTGGTCATGGTCTGTGCTGTGCTGTTCTGTTGGTCATGGTCTGTTCTGTGCTGTTCTGTTGGTCATGGTCTGTGCTGTGCTGTTCTGTTGGTCATGGTCTGTTCTGTGCTGTTCTGTTGGTCATGGTCTGATCTGTTCTGTCAAGTCATGTCATGGTCACAGTCTGTTTTCATAGTTTAGCATTTGTCAAGTCTCGTCATAGTTTAGTTCTTTAATAAAACGCACCATTGGATTTTGTACCTCCGTCTCCAGCCTCCTGCTTCTCTGCGCTATCGGGTCCACCCCACCATGGGTCATGACAGTATGAACCCAGCCCTGGATCCTGCAGAGGAAGCAGCCACACGGAGGGTGCTCCAGATGGTTGCCGCCGCCTCCTCCATCTTCCGTGGACAGGAGGGCCCGGCGTGTCCCCATAGACGGCTCCGTGTGGCCAAGCTGCTGTGTGGACTGTTCTGGGAGGATCCCTGGCTGGCTGCCGTCCCGTCGCTGTCTAGCCACGTCGAACTGCTGAAGTTTGAGTTCCTGTCCGCTCTGACAGACGCCTCAGCAGCGGCTCTTACCTGCTATTCGGAGGTGGAGTCTGACGCTCTGTGTCGTGTTCTGCCGGAGGTCAGCTCTGACGCTCCACCTCGCTTCCAGCCAAGAGTCCCGCAACCAGTCACCTCCCCACCGAGGGTCCCACCGCCGGACGCCTCGCTTCCCAAGCCACCGAGGGTCATGCCGCCGGACACCTCGCTTCCCGATCCACTGAGGGTCATGCCGCCGGACGCCTCGCTCCCTGATCCACCGAGGGTCCCGCCGCCAGACGCCTTGCTCCCCGATCCACCGAGGGTCCCGCCGCCGAACGCCTCGCTTCCCGATCCACCGAGGGTCCAGTCCCCGAACCACGTCAAGGTCCCGTTCCAGTCCCCGAACCACGTCAAGGTCCCGTTCCGGTCCCCGAACCACGTCAAGGTCCCGTTCCAGTCCCCGAGTCACGTCAAGGTCCCGTTCCAGTCCCCGAGTCACGTCAAGGTCCCGTTCCAGACCCGTTCCTGCTCCACGTCCAAGTCCAGCCCCTGTTCCATCGTCAAGTCCAGCCCCTGTTCCAGCGTCAAGTCCAGCCCCCGAGGGTGTCGAGTCAAGTCCAGATCCCAAGCCAAGTCACAGTCCAGAGGGTCCCGCTCCAAGTCGCAGTCCAGAGGGTCCCGCTCCAATTCACAGTCCAGAGGGTCCCGCTCCAAGTCGCAGTCCAGAGGGTCCCGCTCCACGTCACAGTCCAGAGGGTCCCGCTCCACGTCAAAGTCCTGAGGGTCCCGCTCCACGTCAAAGTCCTGATCCTGGTCCCGTGTCAAGTCAAAGTCTTGATGTTCCAGAGCCCTGTCAAAGTCCTGATGTCCCAGAGCCCTGTCAAGGTCCTGATGATCCAGAGCCCTGTCAAAGTCCTGATCCAGACCCGGGCCTCCCTGATCCTGATCCAGTCCCGGGCCTCCCTGATCCTGATCCAGTCCCGGGCCTCCCTGATCCTGGCCTCCCTGATCCAGACCCGGGCCGCCCCCCAGAGCCTCGTCACGCCGGGCTGCCTCCGGGCCGCCCCCCAGAGCCTCGTCACGCCGGGCTGCTTTTGGCCCTCCTGCCTGGTCCCCCTCCTCCCTCCCTGTCTGGTTCCTGTTGGGGCGTCTGGGATCCGCCCCTTGTGGGAGGGGTTATGTCATGAGTCCCCGTCTTGTCTTAGTTCATGTCTGTCATTGTTCCTGTTCTCGCCCCTCCCTCATGTGGTAATTGTGATCAGGTGTTTCTTGTTTCATTGATTTTCATCCACAGTACTTAAACCCTTCTGTTTCTTGTCTCGTCCTGGGTTCATCTGTGCTGTTCTGTTGGTCATGGTCTGTTCTGTTGGTCATGGTCTGTTCTGTTGGTCATGGTCTGTTCTGTGTAGTTCTGTTGGTCATGGTCTGTTCTGTCAAGTCATGTCTTGGTCACAGTCTGTTTTCATAGTTTAGCATTTTGTCAAGTCTCGTCATAGTTTAGTTCTTTAATAAAACGCACCATTGGATTTTGTACCTCCGTCTCCAGCCTCCTGCTTCTCTGCGCTATCGGGTCCAACCCACCACGGGTCATGACAACAATTCAGAATTTTGCATCACTCTCATTATTCCAAAGCAAGACTGGCTAAAATATATCCTAACACAGATGCTAGTTGTGACAGATGTCAGAGCACTCCTGCTGATTTATCACACATGTTTTGGTTATGTCCTACACTTGCATCCTACTGGTCTACTATCTTCAGAATTCTTTCAGAAACACTGAATACTGATCTTCAGCCCAACGCAGCTATGGCACTATTTGGCACCACAGATAGAAGACACAAAACATTAAGGGAAAGTTATAAAAGCATAATTGCTTTTACAACATTACTCGCACGTAGAAGAATATTATTGCATTGGAAATCCAAAAACCCTCGCAAAGTATCTCAGTAGTTCAGTGACCTGACACAATTCATACAACTGGAAAAGATAAAGTATACTCTCAGGGGGTCTAGGGATAAATTCTTCACTGTCTGGGATCCTGTGTTAAAGTATTTTGGTGAACTTAAAACTGTCCCCACTTTGAGATTAGCAGTCATCTCACGTTTGTTTTGAGTGAATGTCCATATGAACTTTGATTTGTTCAGTGCACAGTGATGGCGAGTTGTGATGTATAAGTGAGTATCTTTGTGTGAATACCTGTGTATATGTATATTTTTATGTATACATGTGTATGTGTGTGCCCCTCTTTGGGGGGTGGAAATCATTATGCTTAATATTTTTTTACTTTTCTTCCCCTTTTTTATTTCAAATTGTTTCTAGATATTGTGTCCTACATGTTAATTTGGGGTGGGGGGAGGGGTTGTTTTATTATAATTATCTTCTTTTTTTTTTAAAGCATTGGGATTTTTCCATATGTATCTCTATGTAATGTGTTGCTGATGCTTATTAAAAAAAATGTATAAAAACAATATTGAAGTTACACCTGTTGCCTTTGTAACTGTGCACTGCTTGTGTGATTGTTGAAGGATTCAATATAATTGGGAAAAAAATGTTCTAGTTCTGTTACCTACGGAGCCCGTCTCATGACATGGTGGGAAAATAAGTAAATTGTGGCCACGAAATAGTTATACCGTTCCCACGATATAGTAATTTGTTCCCACAAAAAGCTATTTCATGAGCACGAATTAGTAATTCGTGGGACCCGGGCTGGACTCCACGCACAGCAGGGCAGCACTGGTCAGCTGTGGCTGCACGTATTATTGCGGGGGATGCAGCTCTTTGTCTGCACCCTGATAGAAGAATTACTGGGGACATTTCAGTGATTTCTGGATATTAGACTCTGGTTTTATGTTACAAATATCATGTGCCCTTTATCAATCAGCTCTACTTTAAAAGTGCCATGATTTGTGTGCAGGTGTGACAGAGTGGATGGTAATAAGGAGCACTAAGGCTCATGTTTACCCCAAGGAGACAGGACCAAGGATGTTTAAAATAATGGGTTTATTTACAAATAAAACAAAACTAGTCATAAGCCCCAACCAAACAGTGGGGATCCACCAGCAGGGGGCGGAACCCTGCAGGGCAGCAGACCACAAACCTGAGGGTGCACCACACCACACCCACCCTAGGTGCTGCTCCAGCTGCTGCCTCTGCAGAGGGCCCGGCTCCACCTCCTTCTGGTGAGCTCCACTGAAATAAATAAATGAAAATGGTTAATGACAACTTGTTAGTCCATCTCTCCTGACTGTTCCCCAAACACACACACACACACACACACACACACCCTCACGAGCACCGGTGCGCTCTAATAAATCGTCCGGGACCAGCGTCCGTCCCACGGCTCCATAGAGTCCTGCAGTCCAGAAGCTGAACTGCTGTGGTCCAGCTGACCTGCCAGCTGCTACTGGACTGGACTGATCCGGCGGCAAGCGGAGTCCCAATCAATGTCTGAGAGGCTGGAGGTTGCAGCACTGCTCCACTGAGCTGGAGACAAAACCAGGAGAAGAGGAAGTTCCCACAGGCAAAACAGCAGCGTCCTGGCGCGACCAGGGTGGTCACTCCCTGGGCTGCTCGCTCACACCTGCAGCACATAATGGTGTTATCACACTGAGGGACGAAAAACAGCACGTGCACACTCACCAGCCAACGCCATCTCTACCCTCCCCGGTTTATCCAACCTGCTGGCCTGTTATTGGCCAGTGAGTAATCACTAAAACAGCTACAGGTGTGGCCAATAAAACCAGGAGCTATCATGCTCATCCTGCCACACAGGGCTGCACGTCCTGCAGAAACACGAGTTTACCACTCCACGCAACAAAACGTGTGGTAGAAAGTTTGAAAGTTGTGTAACAAGTCATACAGCTCATGACAAAGTGACAAAGATAGGTAAAAATGACAAGAACTGAATTAGAAAAGGCACTCAAACATCAGTGGATAGATCGTTATTACAGCTGGTGCAGATGGAAATGAGGGTGCACTGCGGGATAATATCATCAATACTATTTCGTTCCCACAAAATAGTAATTTGTGGGAACGAAATATGTTTAACGTTCGCACGAATTAATATTTTGTAGGAACGAATTACTATTTCGTGCGCACGTTATATTTACTTCGTGGCCACAATTTATTTATTTTTCCACCATGTCATGAGACAGGCTCCATAGTTATCCGATCTCTGGGTTCTTTAATGTTCATGTTTTAGGTTCTGCTCCGCTCACACACCTGGTTAAGTTTAATCATCATCACCTGCCTCCTGTCCGTCTCCCTTCATGTTTGTGGCACATCAGGTGTTTTTCTTTGGTTTTGGTTGCATTCAGGTCCCAATATCCACCAGTCACAAATTATTTGAAGGAAACTTAAAGCAGCACTGGACAGTTTAGAGCATTAAAATTGATCTCAATGATTATTTAGTTAGAAACTTGACCAGTTTCATGTTTGACAGCACTCTGCACCCCTCTACTGGCCAGATACCGCACTAGATAGTTCTGAGCCACGGCCCGTACCTCGGCCGATGATGTCACCGTCTGCTTTACGGCAGAACCAGTCTAACAACGCTAGGGGAGGACTCCTCCTGAGGAGGGATCGTTTCAGCAAGCATATCACAGTTTAACCAGTCTGATTATTAACCACATGGTGAAATGTAAAAACAACAACTTGTCTGACAGATTATTAGCTGAAAAGCTGATATACTGGGCTGGAAAAAAGTTCAGGTGTGAGATGATTTACGGCAGCAAAAGTGAAACTTTCAATCGTAGCCTCCTAGTGCCCCCTACTGGTTAAAAGTCGCTCAGTGCTGCTTTAAATTAAAAATTCTTTCTTCAACAACCTTAGACCCAGTTTTCTCTGCAGCTTTTATTCTGAAAACAGCTGCTGAATCAGCAGATGCTGATTCCTGCATCCTGAATTTCATATTTTTACTGTCAGCATCAGAGAAAATCTCAAAACTTAAAATATTGTGTCAAAATAAAACATCAAATCAGGATTAAGAAAGACAACAAAAAGATGCTAAATGTTCTTGGAGAAAAGTGTGTTTTTTAACTTAAGAAGGTTAAGACTAGATTTTTGGCAGTCACTTATCTCCAGTTTACACCCACATGACCACATGGAGCTGTAATAAAACTGATGACTTCAGTAAATCACCTCTTTGTGAGAAAAATGAAACATTTTCATTCATTTTCCTGCTTCAACTCATGCAGCTTTTTCTCCACCAATGAAACTAAATGAAACACAGTTGTTCTAACGTTGATTTAGCCTTTGCTTTTATTTATTGTGTCTTTACATATTTCCATCGAGGACCAGCTGCATTTTTATTGCTCAGCAGGTGAATCTGTTTTAACCTCCTCCTGGGATTCGCTCCAAGGCCAAACGCACTCACATTCCTGCCTGAAATGAGTTTCTGCTCTGCTTATATTACTGCACTTTACAAACAAAGTGCAAGTGTTGTTTTTAATCGAATTTTTATTGGATTTTTTTGGTTTCTCTGGCTTTCAGTAACTCACAGGTGGCACGCTAAGCAGCAGAGAGTGCATTAGCAGCTTCCAGATTGATGTTCTGCCACGGAGCTCCACTTCCTACCTGCTTAATCTGCGGCTGTGGGGGAGGAAAAGTGTTTATTGCTGCTCAGACTCAACCAGTTTGTCTTTGAAATTAATATTTTCCCCAAAGGCTGAGATCTCTTTAAATGCTTGGAGCTCCTTGGAAACCGGTAAAAGTTAAACTGGTGGAATAAGGAAGTGAACTCCTGCAGGTTCTCTGCACAAATTCAGCAGGAGAAATGATGAAAAAACAAGAAACAACAAAACTTGACTGAAAAGAAAACTACAAAAGAGGATTTATTAACTAAGAATTTTTTATTTTTTTTTTACTACCGGTACTTCATCTTTTTTTTATTTTCAGGTTTTGTTTTAGTTGAATCATAGAAATCCACAACCAAATCCTTCAAATTAAAATCCTCTAAGCATTGAGATTGTTTTCTATTTGTCATCAGGATTGTTATATGCATCTGATCAGAATGTTATTGGCTTTTTAAGAATTTCAGCATCATTCAGATGAGTGTGTGTCTCGTTTCTATAATGTTTCCAGTTTCCACTGGTGACTTGTGTGTTTTTGCTGAGGTTTAAAGTGATAATATGCAGTTTTGCTTGTTTTGGGCTCCCTGTGGTGTCCGTTTTAAATCACTGCTTTAAACAAGTTAGCATATAGTTTTTGCTTATAAGCTGCTAAATCTAACTATTGAAATGTCTCCTCAGCCTTCATATCTTTCTACAGGAGCGGTTATTTACTCCTTCAAAGAAATCAGCTGTGTTCAAGCAGGGAGAGATTGAAAAAAATCAGGAATCATGAGCTAAAAACACTCCAGCACTAGCATAACAGCTAGCCACTTTGGGTTAGCCTAACCCTGATGAGACACGTGACTTCCTGGGTACCGTGACGGCGACGGAGATTTTGCAATCGTGGTATTCCGGATCTAATCACCAGATGGGGCTAAGTGACTTTTCTTTAACTCTGTTAAAGTGCCCATGACTCCATATTTAAATCCATCCATCCATCCATTTTCTGTAGCCGCTTATTCCTCCACAGAGGGTCGCGGGGCAGCTGGTGCCTACCTCCAGCGGTCAAGGGGCGAGAGGCGGGGGACACCCTGGACGGGTCGCCAGTCCATCGCAGGGCCATATTTAAATCAATTTATATTAAACAGGTGTAATCTTTGATGCCTCTAGATTAGCGTTGCACCATTATAACTCAAAATACGCTGTAATTATTTCCTAACGAGCAACTCAGAGATCAGAAGAATGCACCGCCTTCCGGTTCTGCTGGGTTTCTCCTTATTTGGCAGCCTGACACTTCTGCTGCAGCAGGGGGCAGTGCCGTCACGTGAAAGAGAAACGAAACTGAAACTAAACACTACACGGTCTATGGTCAATGGCGGCGGCACTGCCTCGCTCCAGATGTCGTAAACGTGCATGTGGGCGGAGAAATTCTCCGCCCACATGCACCATATAAGCAAGTCCGGATCACTATGACCTCATAGCGGGCTGGAGTGAAAAAAAAACGGATTGAAACCTGGGTCTGAAATCTGGAAGAGCTTCTCACTTAGGGTGGCCATACGTCCGGCTTTTGGACGGACTGTCCGGTTTTCAGGAGGCGTGTCCGCCGTCCGGCGCGCCCTTAAGACGGACGCCCATTTGTCCGGCTTTTGGCTGAATTATTTTCTTCACATGGTCCAGAGTCTCTGGTCCAGAGAAACAAATTGTGAAACCCCCGGAGAGCTCTGCTCAGCGTGCCTGAGGTAACTCGGGGTGCTCTCCGCACTCAGCTGTGCCCCGGACACGCCTCCTCCTGGACCGGATAGAGAACTCGCGCTGCAGCTGAAACCTGAACCATGAAACAGGTCGACCAGAAACCGGAGCGGAGAAAAAAAACAGAGACCTCAGAGCTGTGCCATGTCGCGCCTGCGCCGTTATTTTGATTAAAAATCATTGTGATCACTCACACGGGGACCGCCACAGCGCGTCCCAGAAACGCGAGTCCACACCGGCACTAATTAAGATACACGCACCAGTTTAACTCCAGAGGGTCCAGGGTGGAGAAGCACAGAATGAGGAGATAAATCCCCACTAATAATCACACCTATGGTCTATAATGAAAAAATTTAATGCGCCTAAAGTAAGCAAATCTGGAGATCAAGTAAAACTTTGTTTTTTATTTTACAAAAAGAGCCCTGAAGATCCTCAGTAATACAGTAGATCCCTCTAACCTGTTATTTATCAAATATAAAGTACTGACATGATTTAGTTGACTTGAAAATATTATAATGTCCAAAGATAGTACCAACTAATATTCAGAAAATGTTTCAAGAAAAAGGTAGTACTAGTTATAATTGGAAAGGAAGTGAAGTTTGTAAAAAGCCTCAATTTAGAACCAAAAAGAATAGAATATTTCTGTAAATGGGGTAAAATAATATAACAACCTTGGCAAAGAAATAAAAGAATCAAAATCATTAATATATTTAAAAATGTATCAAACTGAGGGGTAAGGAATATGATGGAAACTGATTATGAATCTTTTTGTTTTATAAAAAGGGACCGAAAATATTTTTTAAAAGTTGATTTGTAAATTCTATTAAAGTGATTCAAAAGATTGTAACAGATTATTGGATGAAATGTGAAATAAATATCAGAAATGTAACTGGTTAAAGCCCAAACCTACTCAGATTAGCCATGTTGACGAGGTTGATGCAGGCAGACCAACCTATCAGAAGCAGCCTGGGAAGAACAA
>SSNR01000491.1:16210-52465 GCA_006937965.1 Callopanchax toddi | reverse complement strand
AAAAAAAACGGATTGAAACCTGGGTCTGAAATCTGGAAGAGCTTCTCACTTAGGGTGGCCATACGTCCGGCTTTTGGACGGACTGTCCGGTTTTCAGGAGGCGTGTCCGCCGTCCGGCGCGCCCTTAAGACGGACGCCCATTTGTCCGGCTTTTGGCTGAATTATTTTCTTCACATGGTCCAGAGTCTCTGGTCCAGAGAAACAAATTGTGAAACCCCCGGAGAGCTCTGCTCAGCGTGCCTGAGGTAACTCGGGGTGCTCTCCGCACTCAGCTGTGCCCCGGACACGCCTCCTCCTGGACCGGATAGAGAACTCGCGCTGCAGCTGAAACCTGAACCATGAAACAGGTCGACCAGAAACCGGAGCGGAGAAAAAAAACAGAGACCTCAGAGCTGTGCCATGTCGCGCCTGCGCCGTTATTTTGATTAAAAATCATTGTGATCACTCACACGGGGACCGCCACAGCGCGTCCCAGAAACGCGAGTCCACACCGGCACTAATTAAGATACACGCACCAGTTTAACTCCAGAGGGTCCAGGGTGGAGAAGCACAGAATGAGGAGATAAATCCCCACTAATAATCACACCTATGGTCTATAATGAAAAAATTTAATGCGCCTAAAGTAAGCAAATCTGGAGATCAAGTAAAACTTTGTTTTTTATTTTACAAAAAGAGCCCTGAAGATCCTCAGTAATACAGTAGATCCCTCTAACCTGTTATTTATCAAATATAAAGTACTGACATGATTTAGTTGACTTGAAAATATTATAATGTCCAAAGATAGTACCAACTAATATTCAGAAAATGTTTCAAGAAAAAGTTAGTAGTTATAATTTGAAAGGAAGTGAAGTTTGTAAAAAGCCTCAATTTAGAACCAAAAAGAATTGAATATTTCTGTAAATGGGGTAAAATAATATAACAACCTTGGCAAAGAAATAAAAGAATCAAAATCATTAATATATTTAAAAATGTATCAAACTGAGGGGTAAGGAATATGATGGAAACTGATTATGAATCTTTTTGTTTTATAAAAAGGGACCGAAAATATTTTTTAAAAGTTGATTTGTAAATTCTATTAAAGTGATTCAAAAGATTGTAACAGATTATTGGATGAAATGTGAAATAAATATCAGAAATGTAACTGGTTAAAGCCCAAACCTACTCAGATTAGCCATGTTGACGAGGTTGATGCAGGCAGACCAACCTATCAGAAGCAGCCTGGGAAGAACAATATTTAAAAAAAAACCTTATATTTTTGGAGAATACAACAATCATACTATGTAATGGGTTTGATATTATGTTCTATTTTTTTTTTCTTTGGTCATCGCCGAAAAATGTCCTCCTTTTTGGTGTTGTGGAAATGGCCACCCTATTCTCACTGGCTGTACTAGGAGACAGATGGATGCAGTTTTTTGCTCTTTCTGGCAGGTTTAAGGTGAGAACTCAACGTTGCAACATGATAAGTCAGAAAACCATGACATGGGCACTTTAAGGGTCATATTAGCACAGACTGGCTCAAGGAAAAGATTTAAAAAATATGAAAAAGTTGCATATTATCACTTTAAGGCAGTGGTTCCCAAACTGGGGGGCGTGCCCCCTAGGGGGGCGCAGGGGGGCGCGGGATGATTTATTAATTTATTAATGAAAAATTTTTAAAAAATTTTAATTTAAAAAAAATTTTTTTTTTTTGAGTGCTAGGCAGGGTTATCTGGGGGGGATGGGAGAGATTGACCTTGCCTCTGCTTTGCTGTCCCCCCTAATCTCACCTGTGGGAAGATGGTCTGAAGTGTGTCCGATTCACTGCAGCGCGCTCAGAGCTGCAGAGAGCAGGTGGGCGTGACCAGGTTGCAGCGCCGTGCGGAACACCGGTTATAATATTAGCATTCATTATTATGAGATCATGAGAAAAAGAGAGAGAAATGAGGGGTGCACATAATGTTTTTTTATTGAGACACTCAGGGGAGAACCTGGCGCTGATGTGCAACTCCTCTCGGGGAGGTGAATGGGTTTGGATAGCTCTGCTTGCCTGCTGGCGCAGCTTGTGCGTGTCAACCAGTCTTCATAGCCTGAACGCTTATGAGAGCTCCTTCAGAGCCACCACAACAGGAAGTGTAGTTAAAATCAGCATCTGATCACGGGCTGAGTGATCGGACCGCAAAGCTCCCCATGCGCAAAGACGCGTTTGGGCACCTCGTGCGCACTGACGGAGCGCACGAGTCTGGACGATTCAGTAACGAGCGCGCGCGACCTTGAACGCGCAGTGCCGAATCCGAACCTCCACAGACACCCCCCCCCTCCCCCCCATCTATTTTATTCTCAAATGGCACACAGGACACTGTTTGGAGGACAACTCAACACAAAGGAGATCTGCAGCAACAAGCCTCTCACACCAGTCACTGAGAAGATGAGAGAACAATTTTTTAAAGTAAAAATAAACCTTTGCATTTTTTATTTTCATTTTCTCAGGGAATTTGTCATTTTTTAAAACCCATTTTGCACTGAGGCATTTTTTAAAGTTTCTATTGAGCTGTAAAAGTGGTTAGTTTGTTGTTTTAAAGAAAAGTTGAAGTTTATTTTATAGCAACATGTAGTTAAATGCAGTTACTTTTACTTGTTCAAATCTCTAAGGTTTGATGTGAAATAACCAGTAATGGAGTTTGAAAATGAGATTTGTCTGTTTGCAGTGTTTGTGTGTGGGCGCATGCGTGCACGTGTGTGTGTGAGGGGGGGGCACGGGAAAAAATGTGTAAAATTAAGGGGGGCCCAGAAGAAAAAGTTTGGGAACCACTGCTTTAAGGAAAGTTTGTTGAATCCAAGCAGAAAGTTTGCACTTCACCTCAAACATTTTTCAAATTAATAATAATAATCATCATCATCATAATAATAAATCAAACTTATATAGCGCTTTTTAGGACACTCAAAGACGCTTTACAAACAGGTCAATAAACACACAATGAGTAAACACAAACAAACACTGACAGCAAGCTAGTTAATGGGTGATGGTGAGGATGATGATTAAGGGAAAGCCTGTTTAAATAGGTGGGTTTTGAGCAGTGACTTGAATGTGGGGAGAGAGTCAGCATTCCTGATGTTTTGTGGGAGAGTGTTCCAAAGGATTGGGGCAGCAGCGGCAAATGCTCGATCCCCCAGGGTGCTGTGTTTTGTTCTGATTGGGGAAAGGAGATTGGAGTCAGCAGAGCGGAGGTGACGGGTAGGAGAATGATGATGGAGAAGTTCAGTAAGATAATGGGGAGCAAGGTTATTGAGAGATTTGTAGGTGATGAGGAGCAGTTTGTAACGTGTAGAACTGGGAGCCAGTGGAGTTGTCTGAGGACAGGAGTTATGTGGTCTCTGGAGCGGGTGTGGGTGAGTAGACGTGCTGCTGAGTTTTGGATGTACTGTAGTTTTTGTAAGGCCGTGGAAGGAAGTCCGTAAAGGATGCTGTTACAGTAGTCCAGTCTGGAAGTAATGAAGGCAAAGATGAGTATTTGAGCAGTGGAGTGAGAGAGGGATGGGCGGAGACGGGCGATGTTACGGAGGTGGAAGAACGATGTCCTGGTGATGTTATTGATGTGAGATTTGAAGGAGAGGGAGGAGTCAAAGATGACGCCAAGATTGCGAACTGTAGAGGAGGGAGTGACTGTGTGACCGTCGATTAGGAGGGAGATATTTTGAGCAGAGGGTAGGAGAGATTTGGGACGAGTGACAATGAGTTCAGTTTTGTTGCTGTTGAGTTTTAGAAAGTTGGTGTCCATCCAGTGTTTTATGTCACCCAGGCAGCCTGTGATGGTGGAGAGAATGACTGTGGTGATGGATTTGGTGGAGATGTATAGTTGTGTGTCGTCAGCGTAGCAATGAAATCAGATAAAGTAGATAACAGGAGGTATGGAGGCAGGTATGATGGAGAAAAAAAGCATGGTCCATATCTCCATGGTCAGTGGAGCACAGAGCTACAGAGCAGGTAAAAAACACCTCAAGCACAGACAAAACATAAAGCTTTAACATAACAATCAAACACGATGTTGGTGGGTAGGTAGGAGCTTCCAGGCTACAGTGCGAGGCTGCTGCAGTACGCACAGCCGTCAGCCTCTGTGACCTGGGAGGGGAAGGAGCATCAGGGACCAAGCAGAAGACTGAGGCAGATAAGGTTGTTCAGGGCATAATTAGTGTCCCTCCATTCAAGCCATGTCATTCTCTCCCAGCTGATTCCCAAATTGTGCACAAGTCTGCTAAGATCCACAGTCTTACGATTAGATATTGCAGCGCAGAGTCTGAGTCCCCTGGCCCGACACACTCTGTGAAAGTGGGTAGTTTCCCAATTGAACCCGTATCCTCCAAACGTTTGCGGACCCCCAGGAATCCACAAGCTCCAATCCGTACAAATCTGGTGACCATAATCTGAATCATGTAGACATCTTCTGAGTCCTCGATAGCAAGCAGCCAGAGGAACACGATCTTCCAACTCCAGGAATCCATCATGTACCCAACCAGGTGCGCTGAATTGGGGCACGTCGGCGCTCCCTTCGCCGTTCGAAAAGTGGAAACAATCTTGTCAATTGAGTTGATCGACCAGCTCACTAAATCCATACTTTAATCCAGAGAAGACGCAGAAAGTTTCTCCGGATAGTCAGATGAGACAAAACAGCAGCAAGCAGCACGAATCCAGGGAGGGAGGAGAGAAAAAATATGCGTCTGCACTCCTTGAAAGCTGAAGAAGAAAGGACTAAACACCGACCTAAAACAGAACTAAAACTAAACTAAACACAAAGACTAACTAAGGACACCGACCTGACTATGACTAAAACACAGGAAATGGATAAGACTAAAACATAGTAAATAAACTAAAAACATGGAGAAGTGACCCTATAAACACAGAAGGACTAAGACTAGACTAAGAGGCTGGGGCATGACAACTTGGGCTCATCTTGTCAGCCATGCAGTGCTTTGATATTTCCAGGAGTTCACTTTGTGTGGATGTGATCAGCCTGTGGCACTGCTGAGGTGTTATGGAGGACCAGGATGCTTGAATAACCTTCAGCTCTTCTGCATGATTTGCTCTCATGTCTCTCATCTTTCTCTCTCTCATAGACTCTCTATGGGGTTCAGGTCAGACCAGTTTGCTGGCCAATCAAACACAATGATCTCATGGTCACTGAAGCAGGTTTGGGTACTTTTAACAGTGTGGGCAGGTGTCAAGTCCTCCTGGAAAATGAAGTCAGCATCTCCAAAAAGCTGGTCTGCAGAAGGAAGCATGAAGTCAGGACTGTACAGTGTGACATATACAGTATGTCGCACGTGCGATGGAAAAAACAGTCTGTGCGATAAACTATTTTTAGACATAGCACTTGTGCGATTAGGGTTTCCTCTACATGGAATTGATCGTGGCGCACCCCCACACCTTCAGAATTAACTTAAAGTACTTTAAAACAATGTCAGGTGGCCTCAGCGGGTCTCCAACCTAGCGCTAGAACGCACGCGCCAGCCCAGAGCATCTTGCCTGGCTCGCCCTCGTCCTCCGTCTTCATTTTGGTCATCCGACCAGAGCCTTTCTGCATTTTGACCCAAGGGCCGCAGCCTGGAGACGACCATGATGTAAACCCAGCACCTGATGATTCGATGTTGTTGTGGGCGACCTCCAACAATCCGGAGTTGCCGTGGCGCAGCTGGCACAAGATCGCCAGAACTGGAAGCAACTGGTTCACTTAATAGGCTCAACGCACTGGTGCGGGACGATACCCGACCTATCGCAGCAGCCGTGATGATGATGATGATGATGTTGATGAAACAATGTAAAGCATATTAAATATATATAGCCTATATTTGCGCACTTGTATGGATTAAAGTTCTGCGTCATGTCGACTGGCGAGTCTAGCGACGGAGTTCCATCAATTCTAGCTGTTCGGAAAAAAACTCTTTGTGACTCTGAAAGTCTCCCTGTGCTTTAATCACACAGTGCGTTTACATGCAGATCTAAGTCGAGCTAGATCGGTCTAGGTCAATCGTATGTTAATAAACTGGGAGCCTTTATCCTAGATTACATGTCTGTTAGAAAACCGAACTCTTAAATGAAGTTCGCTCCACTCCGCTACGATAGGGGGTGACATGCGCCCTTTCCTGTCGGTCTTCTGCCGGTTGTTTTCTTAGCGTTTAAAAACTCTTGTTTTAAACGCTTCTATCGGTAACAAATTTGATGGGGCGTGTTCGTTTACCCAGCGCTGGCAAGCTGTCCGTTTGTTTTTGCTGCTATCGTCTTTTACCGCTACTGATTTGTTTGTATTCCCACTTCCGCGGTGTCGTCACTCCCGGAGGAGGAGCGCCCAGACAGCATTAGCTCGGCTAAGCTGTTTACATGGAGGAGGAAGTCGAGCTACGACCGCATTATCTGGGTGCTTTAGCTCGATTAGATCCAGTTCGACTTCAGCTGGACTCACGTGTTTACATGCAGTTTTAAAAACCGACTTGAGTCGATTTAAGGCAATAATTCGGTGTTCTAGACTGCATGTAAACGCACTGACAGACAGAGGAACTAATAAATCTGAATGGGTCACACTGATGTCTGTTAACGAGTCCACAGTCCGAGTCAGGGGGAGACGAGGCTTCACATCGGAGTCTGACCCCGCTGAACGCAGCTCAGCCCCAGGGGCGTATCTAGATTTTTTTCTTGGGGGGTCCAGGCAGGGGCAAAGACTGAAGAAGGGTGGCTCACTAAAAGGTCATTATATTTAAATGCTCTGCAGTCTTGGATTGCGATGGACAGCAGACCTAAGTTTTTATTTACAGAAGTAAAACGCATGGATCTGTTTGGCAAGAACTATGCAGCAGATTCAGAATCAGTAGGAGACAAATGAACATTTTAAACACCACAGTCTCACTGCACACCATCAAAAACTGTCTGCCTGTTTATGTGCAAAATTACTATAAAGTAAAATTATAAAAAATTCTGCATATTAATAAATCAAAGATTATAACAGCTGAAAACATCTGTTTTTGTGGTTTTTAGCAGTGTTCCACAAAACTGTATGAACAAACTGATTGACAGCTCTGGTGGGCGTGGCCAGGCAGGGTGGCCAATCTGATTTCAAGGGTGGCCAGTGACACCCCCCTGTGGCCCCGCCCCTGCTAGAACTGTATTGAAGCACCAAAAACGATCAAATCAGAGAACTCAACAACCACACATCACTATACCGGTATATGCATACAAACTATAATATTGTACATGGCTGTTTCTAAAACTCATACAGTACACACACTACAGTAAACACTATTTGCACACATTTCTCAGCACACTCACACTTTGAACACATCTACACTAATTTGAATGAATAAATGTTCTTTTTTAAATTACTCTGACATAAACATGTTTGAAGATGTTTCTTGTTATTGTCTTTTCACTATAAGCACTTTGTCAGTGTGTTAAAAATGATAAGTACTAATTTTGGCTATTAGCTGAATTTTTATGCTGGTGCTACAACTTTTTGTTCTGTGCTACAAAATCTGAAACCTTTGTAGCACCGGTGCTATGAGCTAAAAAAGTTAACGTACAGCCCTGATGAAGTGCTTCAAACTCTCCTGGTAGAGGCTGCATTGACTCTGGACTTAAAGCACAGTGGATCAGCACCAGCAGATGACAGCTTACTCACCTCTCTGACTGCAGCACACAAGGAACATCTGGACCACAGCCAGAGCTGTAGTTCTTTCATGAAATCCATGTTGCATCAGGAGTCGGAGCGGTATCCTCCACGCAGCTCGTCATTACACAATGGCATCTGACTACAGCTTCTGCTGTTTGAAGTGTTACTTTTGGAGTGGGTCGCTCTGCTGGCTGTTCTCATGAAGCAGAGAGTAAAGTCCTCTCTTTCAACAAAGTTCCTCTATTCTTGTTGTTGTTTACTCCATTAAAAATGCCAGTTTAGTTTAGTTTATTTATCAAGGACAGCACAAGAAGACAATGTTACAATGTGGGACAATGTAACCATTGTTTTGTACAGAGGTTTTCTAGCCACAGGCTAATTTGCAAACCTAGTCCTTGGTTGGACTTTTGAGATAGAACAATAACAATACTTATCATTTTACACACGTATACACAAGAAACTTAAACAAATAAGAATATATAGGATGCACATATGGGACATATCAGTGTTCACAGGTTTGCTTTTGTTTCAGCCATTGTTTCACCAGGGTATTAAAAACTCTTAAATCTGTTAACAGTTTTATTGCTGATGGTAAATTGTTCCAGAGCTGAGGACCTCTGAATGAGAAGGAGGTCTGACCAAATGATGTTTTGAACTTGGCTGGTTTACAGTCTCCATTGACTGCTCCTCTTGTAGCTCCTGAGCTGCTGGCTTTTAAAATCGTTCTGCTCACCAGCTCTGGGACGAGGCCATTGAGGCATTTAAAAGTCAGTTTTATGACAAAGAAGTTTAAAAAGTGATCAAAACTTAGGAGGTTGTACTTTTCCTGTATTTTACAGTGGTGCCATTTCATTGGTTTTCGGTCCAGAACTTTCAAGGCTTGTTTGTACAGACACATCACAGGTTTTAAAGCAGATTGAGTGGCTTGGCTCCAAACAGTCACACAGTATGAGAGATGAGACAGAATCATGGCATGCAGGTACAACTGAGCAGCTTTTACAGGTAAACATGATCTTATGAAACGAAAGCAGTTTAGGTTGGTCTTAATGGTTCTGGACATTTTCCTGATGTGGGCCTCAAATTTGAGATGGGAATCCAAAACTACACCCAAATATTTGAACTCGTCCACTTTTTGGATTTCTCTCTCGTCGATGATAACAGTGAAGTTATTACAGTTATTACACTACTGTGTGTTTTTTAGCATCACTAGTTTTATCCAGCGGGAGGTCTCTGTGAGAACTGTCAGGAAGCGTCATCTAACCCCTGAAGTGGCTGCTGGTTTTCTACAAGTTTTTGGAAAGATTCCTCCTATTGTTTTACCTGCCCCCTGTGATTTTATCATCAATCATTTTAACAGTCGGCTTCAGTCCACTCTCGACCTGCTCGCTCCACTAAAAGTTAGAAGTTTACAGTCAAAACATGCATCTCCGTGGAGAAATGAAGAACTCAAAAAACTGAAGAGAAATTGCAGGGCGGCAGAGAGGAAATGGAGAAAAAATAAAATCATGATAAACTATCAAATATACAAAGAATTACTCAGATTATACAATAAGGCAGTAAGGAACTCAAGAAATGAATACTTCTCCAAAATCATCTCAGACCATAAGCACAACCCCAAAACTTTATTCTCAACGATCGATAAACTTTTTAACCGTGCTACCAATGCGTGCCAGAAAACCCCCTCAGACACCCTTTGTGAGGAGTTAGCAGACCACTTCAGGGGGAAGGTAGACTCCATCAGACGTAATATTTGATCACTTCAAAGGAACATGGTTTTAGATAACTCTGAGTGTGTGTCTCTACCAGAGGAAACACTGGACAGCTTTGTCCTGGTTGGAGCTGAGAGTCTTGGTAAAGTTTTCTCCTCAGTGAGACCCACCACATGTGCTCTGGACCTGATTCCCACTTCTCTTTTTAAGCAGTTTTATAATTCTTTTAGAGATGAGATTTTAACCCTGATGAACTGCTCCCTCCAGACGGGGGTCTTTCCTGCTGCCTTTAAAGGGGCGGTGGTCAGGCCCCTGCTGAAGAAGAGCAATCTGGATTTTAATGATTTGAACAACTACCGACCGGTATCTAACTTACCGTTTTTGAGCAAAATTTTAGAAAAGTTTGTTTTTATTCAGCTTAATGATTTTATTAATGAACACAATGTCCTGGAGAAATGTCAGTCTGGTTTTAGGGTGAACCACAGCACTGAGACGGCCCTTCTGAAGATTTTAAATGATTTTAGATTAAATTATGATTCACAGAAGCTGACGGTGTTGGTCCTACTGGATCTAAGCGCTGCCTTTGACACAGTGGACCACACCATTCTTTTAACCCGTTTAAAACAGATCGGCCTCTCTGGTGCTGTCCACAAATGGTTCACATCCTACCTCACAGACAGGACTTTTATGGTAAGTCTACATACCTGCTCCTCTAAGGTCCACAGGATCACATGTGGTGTGCCCCAGGGTTCAGTTTTAGGCCCAGTGCTTTTTAACCTCTATATGCTCCCTCTTGGCAGCGTCATCAGAAGACACGGAGTTCATTTTCACAGTTATGCTGATGACACACAGCTGTACATCTCCGTGTCTCCTGATGACACACGGCCAGTGGAAGTACTTTTTAACTGTATTTCAGACATCAAATCCTGGATGGCAGAAAACTTTCTCCAGCTCAACCGGGACAAAACGGAGGTTTTAGTCATCGGTCCTGAGGCTCAGAGAGAGAAACTTTTACCAAAATTACAATCACTGTCTATGAATCCTTCTTTACAAGTGAAGAACCTGGGCGTGATTTTTGACTCTGAGCTGACTTTTATCCCTCACATTAAAAACATGACTAAGATAGGTTTTTATCACCTAAAGAACATCACCAGAGTCCGCCCCATTCTCTCTCGGGCCAACACAGAGACACTGATGCTTTTATCACCAGTAGAATGGACTACTGTAATGCCCTGCTTTCTGGTCTTCCCAAAAAGAGTATCTCAGGTCTACAACTCTTACAAAATTCAGTGGAACGTGTCCTGACGAAGACCAGGAGGCGGGAGCACATTACACCCATCCTGAAGTCTTTGCATTGGTTACCTGTGTGTTTTAGGATCCATCTTAAAAGGTTATTTTAATGGTTTTTAAGTGTCTTAATGGTCTTGGGCCTTCTTATCTCTCAGAATTGCTTTTACCGTATGAACCTCAGCGGTCTCTGCGCTCTTCTGGCAGCCGTCGTCTAGTCGTCCCTAAAGTTAGAACGCATACTCACGGTGAGGCGTCTTTTTATTATTATGGCCCTCACCTCTGGAACAGGCTGCCGGAGAACCTCAGGGCTGCAGAGAATGTTCATGTGTTTAAAGGCAGGCTCAAGACCCACCTTTATAAGCTAGCTTTTAACTGAGTATTATTTATTATAGTCTGTTTAACTGCTTTTAGTCTAACCTTTAGCTGATTTTAGTCTAATAGATTTTAGGTATTTAGTTAGATTTTATCACTGTTTAATTATTTATGCTTACATTTATCTTATGTTATTTATATTTTAACTTGTTATTTTAATCTTCCTTCCAGTGTTTCCTCTGAAGGAGTCCTCTGCCTCGGGAGCGGTGGTCAGCTGTGGCTGCCTGGTTCTCCAGGTGGTTCCAGGTGGTTGTGGGGTCTCAGCCCTGCCCCCTCTGGTCGCCCCGTGTCGGTGCCTCGGCTGCTGCTGTTGACCTGCTGCTGCCGGTGCAGAGGGCTCCTCTGATGGCGTTTCCTTAGAACCTGCTCATCTGTACACAGCCCAATGTCCTTTGTGTGTGTGTGTGTGTGCGCGTGTGCGTGTGTGTGTGCGTGTGTGTGCGCGTGTGTGTGTGTGTTTTATGGGGGAGGGATGGGAATGTGGTTTATGTGGGGTCATTTTAACTTGTTAAGCACCTTGAGTTAGTTTTTTTCTGTTTGAAAGGCGCTTTATAAATAAAGATTATTATTATTATTACAGGTTTTACGGCTGATTGTAAAACACATTGAGACTGTTTTGCTGCAGTTCAAAGTCAAAAAGTTCTCCTTAAACCACTGAGACACTCCTACCATCTGTCTCTTCAGTAACTCTGCAGCCTGTTGGGGAGTCTTTGCAGCTACATAAATGACAGAATCATCAGCATACATTTGGCACTGAACATCTTTACAACTGTTGGGCAAGTCATTAATGTATAGGACAAAAAGCAGAGGTCCTAAGATGGACCCTTGTGCAACTCCCATTGTGCAGTTTTGAAAGCTTGATTTAAAGAGCAAATTGAAAGTTGTTTTTTTTTTATTCAGATAAAATTCTGTCCAAAAATACTATTTGAAATGTTTATTGGGGGTATTTTGTTTTACAATACATTTTTTAAAACCATTTTTCTAGTCAAAAGTGCCCCTTTTTGCAAAGCTTCTAAAAACGCTCCCTTTTTTTTCGTATTTGGACCTGTGACGTCACCAGAGGGAGCTCCCAGCTAGGTGGCGCTGCTTACAGTGTTGTCAGATGTAGATAAATAAAGTATTTGTAGGATAATTTAACACTCTGTACGATCAATAATCCCATAAATATGATCATTTGAGCCCTTTGTTGTGGGGAGTTTTTTTTGTTGTTTTTTTTTTTTTACTTTTTATTGCAAAGCAGGAAAACAACAATCAAGAACATATGCATACACAAGAAAGGAATGTTCTTAGATGTATGGAGGTCAAACGAGTCAAAAATAATAATCAAAACAAACTAATTGTCTCTTTGTTGCCAAGCCAAATCCCATATGCCCAATCTCAACCTCTGAGCAGAGGGAGCGTCCAGATAGGCCAAAAATGGGTCCCATGTGCGGAAGAAAAGGAAAGGTTTGTCCTTAAGCGCTGTGGAGAAGGCTTCCATCGGCGCAATACTTATCACAGTCTGTAACCACTGGTTGATAGATGGAGCCTTATCAGAAATCCATAGTACCATGATGCACTTTCAAGCATAGTGTAACAATATGTGAAGCAGATCTTTGTTGCGGAAGTTGGCAGGTAGCTCATCGTTTAGCCCCAATAAACAAGTCCTTGGGCCCAGTTGTAGTCGGCAATTAAAAATTATGCACAACTTATCTATCAGTGTTCTCCAGAACTGTAGAATGACAGGGCAGCTCCACAGACAATGAAAAAAAGAACCAACAGCGGATTGACATTTATTACAGAGATTTGACAATGCTGGAAACATTGTGTGCCTCTTCTCAGGTGTGATAAAAAGCCTATGAATGAGTTTAAATTGCCTCTCCCAAATAGAATTGGATGCTAAGGCCTTAAAAGGTCGACAACACAACTCATCCCAAGCCTCTGCATCTATAGCGCCTACGTATGATTCCCATTGGCTCTTAACTTTGTTAGAGTTATCCATTCTAAAATCAGAAAGGATGCTATAAATCTTTTTAGTTACACATTTTAGTTGAGTCGTTTTTTCCATCAGTGATTCTATAGGAGAGACAGCAAACCCTGAAAGTACTTAAAAAAATCCTTATTGGTCAGACCATACTTGGTTTTTAATTGATTAAATCTAAGAAGAGAGTTCTCATGTACAAGATCACCCACTGTATTAATCCCCTTTTGAGACCAGTCCGCAAAACCAGGCTGAAGACCAGGTAAAAAATCAGGGTTTTCATGAATAGGAGTAAGAAGGGAGAAACGGTTGCCATACCCTTCTAAACACCTGACCTTGCGCCAAATAGTGAGCATGTTTTTTAACACCATGTTATCTTGTGTAAGTGCTATGGCTTTACCTATGGATAGCAGATTGTGCAACGGAATGCCCTTTAAAGGAGTGGACTCAGCGCTGAGGTAAATAGAATCAGAATTACCCATAAACCATTCTGTGAGAAATTTAAACTGTGCTGCCCAGAGGTATTGTTGGAGGGAGGGAGCGGCAAGACCGCCTTTCTGAACAGGTAAACACAGAAAACTGTATCTTAATCTAGGTCTTTTCTTATGCCATATAAATGAAATGATGGAGCTGTTAAATTTTGAGAAATTCTTTTTAGACAGAACAAGCGGTAACATCTGAAATAGATACACGAGGCGAGGAAGAATATTCATCTTGACCAGGTGTATACGACCTAAAAGAGAAAGGGAGACTGCACCATCTATCCAAATCACGATTGACAGTCTGAATTAAAGGAGTGTAGTTCAGATTATACAAATCTTTTAGGTTTGGTGAAATCTTTACTCTTAAATAAGTAAATCCAGATGGGGACCAATGAAAAGGCTGGGAAATATTTGTGTTGTGTGGAGTTTGTGTAACCGATGCTTGTTTTAATCATTGTGTAGATTTTTTAAAGCTAAAACTACTTTAACATCTCAGACTGGCACCGCTCTAGTCTGCCAGCTGCCTGCTCGCTGTCGGCGATGAGTTGTTAGTTTTAGGTTAGAGCGCCCTTTAATCGAGTCGGTGTGAATTAATTTTAATAAAAAATGCTAAATTATTTTGTTTGTGAATGCCAATCGCCAGTCTGTCAGGACAGTGAGACAACAACAAGACGGCTTCCTTACCGGTATGGTGACTTCTGTTTGGCAACGAAAAACTCCGGCGGTCCTGGTCTAATCCAAGACTGGATGTAATGGGAGTCCCACATACCTTTCCTTCATACGTTTCCTTCAGCTGTCGAATCCTCACCTAGCAGGCGGGGTATGCCGTCGCCTCATACCAGCGCTGTAACTTTGCGGGACTCTTCAGCGGTGCATTCCGGAGGGGGTTTCCGACACTGTTCCGTGTCAGCTCGAACTGTTCAGCTACATCCTGTGAAACTACTTTATAAACTCTTTCATTTCTTAACAATCCATCTAGCTCATCCTGAACGTGTCAGGCTTAGGTGGTGCAGGAGTGTAAAGGACCCAAAAGCAGGAAGGGATGAACGGAGGAGAACGAGGCAGTGGTAAAAACTCAAAAAGGGATTTATTACCAAAAGGGAGCAAAATACAAACTGAGGCAAG
Organism: Callopanchax toddi; assembly: GCA_006937965.1. NCBI lineage: Eukaryota > Metazoa > Chordata > Actinopteri > Cyprinodontiformes > Nothobranchiidae > Callopanchax > Callopanchax toddi. Next base: position 37,896 of record SSNR01000491.1, on the reverse strand, counting down.
GACTGAAGGACTAACTAAAACTAAACTGAGAAGGCTGAAAGACTAAGGCTGAGGACAAACAGGACTAGGGCTGGGGGTGACGAAGCAGACGAACAAGCACAGAGACATGACACAGCAGGGCTTAAATACCAAAGGATCAATCAAGGGAGAACGAGAGGCAGGTGTGGACAATCACAAGACACCAGACACAGACATAACTGGAAAAGAACTAAACACAGGACAAACTGACACAGGAGAAACTATAAATACTAAACAGATCTACACTAATGAGCACAACCTAACACCATAAGCACAAAAAGACAGACTACACACAAGGGGACTAAAACTGTAGACAAAAACACAGGAGGGAAAAACTCTAAACTAAGGCAAAAAGCAAACAGCAGGGGGGGCTGGAGGCTAGGGTGCGACAGAACGCAGCTCAATGTTTGACGCTCTGATGATCAAAAACCTGGTGCTAAACGCTGGTATCCGTGTACGGTCGATCTCTGCTCACAGACCCGAGTGAGGAGGTGGGTCACGGTCTACAGCTGGACCGGCAGGCATGGTACAGCCTTACTGGACTGATTGTTTTTATCTTTTTTTTTATCTTAATAAAATAACTTCTCACTATAGTAATAAAGTAATAAAATAACGGCACTCTGGGGGTTTGTTTTGCTCGTCACAAGCAGTGATCAGTGGATCAGTTTTCTATATAGAGAACTAACAGGCTCCCTGAACTGTCGTCACTTCCGGTTTGGTGAAAAAATAGATAATTCTCACAAAAATTAATCCAAAAGCCTAAATAAGCTGAATTTGTGTACATTTTTAGTCAGAAAAAGTTTCTATTATATTTATCTAAACATTTGTTTAAGGGGGTGTTTAAGCTGCAACTTGCTCTTTAATTCCATTAACTTTGACACAATGTTCTCTGTTTTTTAGATATGAACTGAACCAGTTAATAGCTGTCTGAGAGAAATTAAAATTGGTGAGTTTGTGTAGGAGCATCTCATGATTTACTGTGTCAAAGGCTTTTTTCAGATCTAAGAACACTGCTCCAACTACATTACCCTCATCTAAAGTGCAGCCTTTGATACAGTAGATCACCAGATTCTGTTAACTAGACTGCAACACCTGGTGGGCCTCTCTGGTACTGTCCTTAACTGGTTCAGCTCCTACCTCACAGATAGGAATTTTATGGTAACCATGGATACATGTTCCTCACGGATCCATAAGGCTAAATATGGTGTATCTCAAGGCTCAATTTTAGGACCCATACTTTTTAACTTATATATGCTGCCACTTGGTGGAGTCATCAGGAGACACGGGATAAACGTGTCCACTGTTACGCTGACGACACACAGCTCTACATCTCTGTGTCTCCTGATGACCCCCGGCCCATTGATGCACTTTTTAACTGTATTCTAGATATAAAGGCCTGGATGACAGAGAACTTCCTCCAGCTCAACCAGGACAAAACTGAAGTTTTAATCATTGGTCCTGAGGCTCGGAGAGAAAAGTCCCTTCAGAAACTACAGTCTTTGTCTTTTAATCCTTCAGTACAAATCAGGAACCTGGACGTTCTCTTTGATTCTGAGCTATCTTTTATTCCACACATTAAATATACAGTAAAAACAGGATTTTATCATTTAAAGAACATAGCCAGAGTCCGCCCTATTCTCTCTCGAGACAACACTGAGATTTTAATGCATGCTTTTATTTCTAGTCGTTTAGGTTATTGCAATGCCCTGCTTTCTGGTCTTCCCAAGAAGAATCTGTCCAGCCTTCAGCTGCTACAGAACTCTGCTGCACGTGTGCTGACCAAGACCAGGAAGCATGAGCATATTACCCCAGTTTTAAAATCACTGCATTGGCTCCCAGTGTGTTTTAGGATAGATTTTAAGATTCTTTTACTGGTTTTTAAATGTCTTAATGGTCTTGGGCCTTCTTATCTTAAATAACTGCTTTTAACTTATGAACCTTCACGGACCCTCAGGTCCTCCGGCACCGGTCTGTTAACAATCCCCAGAGTCCGAACACAGACCTATGGAGCGACCTCTTTCCAGTACTATGGCCCTCGTCTGTGGAATGGTCTGCCGGAGCTCCTGAGGGCCGCGGAGAGTGTTGAGGTTTTTAAGAACAGGCTCAAGACCACGTCTCCTGACCTGGTTCCTCTGCGCTCAGTCCAGTGTTATTTAGTCAATGTTATTGTTATGTTGGTATCTTAAAGTTTGTGTGTGTGGGTGGGAGGGGAGGGCACAGTTTTTATTTTATGGAATTGTTTTATTTTTGTTTTAAATCTGTATAGCACTTTGAGCTGCCCCAGGCATGAATAGTGCTTTATAAATAAAATTTGATTGATTGATTGATTGATTGATTGATTGATTGATTGATTGATTGATTGATTGATTGATTGATTGATTGATTGATTGATTGATTGATTGATTGATTGATTGATTGATTGATTGATTGATTGATTAAAGATCTTTTTATATTTTCTGTAAAGTAGGAGGTGGCCAGAGCTGTTGAATACCCTGAACGAAACCCAAACTGTTCTGGATGAAGAAGCTGAATTTTATCCAGGAAACTAATTAGCTGCTCTGCTGCTGACTTTTCAATAACTTTGGATATGGCTGTAAGATAGTGATTGGTCTGTAGTTGCTAACCTGGTCAGAATCACCAGATTTCAGGATTGGAGTTGAGTCCAGTATGCCTCAGCTACAGTAAACAGTCAGATTCAGGCTCTTCCTGAAACAGCCTACTCTCAGTTGTCATATTGACTTATTTAATCAAAGAGTTCTATCTAAATATAATCTTTTTCCTTACTACAACAAAGCCTTGCTGCCATTCATACTCACAGTTAAAATGCCCTTTAGTAACTGCAATTCTCCTTGAAACCTGCAGGTGTCAGTGTTATCAAAGAAGTAACTCTTCAAACAAAGATTAACAGCCAATTTCAAACTTCTAGCTGTGACCTTGCTTGTGTTGATGAGTCATGCTGCTCTTAACAACATGGAAGTCATCAAAGAACAGAGTCTGCATGAGAGCTGACCACTGATTTAACCTCTGCAGGTAGGTTGTGTGGTTATAATCTTAATTCATCATAACTAACACTTCCACTGGGGATTGAACCCATGACCATATGAGTGTGAAGCTGATGTGTTGACCACTACGTCAAGGTAATCATATACATGATGATGTATGATTGATTTCCATTGAATCAATATGGTATGAATGTATTTGATCATTTGATGTGTGTCTAGTTTTTTGGTTCCACTAAGAAACACACTGGGAACTTTCAGAAACTGAAGCAAACATACAGCTACACATAATGGAGCAGTCCTTTAATTTAAAGTCTCTGTTTAGTAAATATTTGTATCTTGTCAAACTACCAAACATGACTGTGGCTCGTATTTACGTGCAGGTAAACCCAAAATGCCCCCAGGTGCCATCCTGTCAGCCCTCTGCTTCTCAAACATAAGGATGGGTCAAAAGCAGAGAAGTAATTTTCCCATATGGGCATGAATAAATGATTATTTATTACTGCAGACTATTGTTTTGCAGTAACTCAAAAAGGACAGCAGGTGGCGGTAATGTTCCCCTTTCCTGGGCAGGAGGAGGATTAGGGAGAAGTCTGGAACTTCTTTAAAATAAGAAGTAGAAACTGTCATAAAGGTAAATGTTAGACTTTAAAACATTTTAGAATTTGTAAATAGATTACTTTAATTGTGTCTGATTTTTGCACAGTAAACACTTTATTGCTTAATAAATAAAACAATTAGGATTTGGGCTAAATGAACTGCAGACATGAGACAAAAACTGGAGGGGAAAGCCTCAACAACAAGACAATGTTTACTCCTATAATTATTAATGATCATAATCACTCACTGATCTGACATGGTTTTACATGGTGGAGTAGAGAAAGTGGGTAAAAAAAGAACAGAACACCTCACAAGTCTGACCAAAAACAATATTTAAGTCTGAGCACTGGATGCCATAAAACACACCATGGGGCAGCAGTGACTCAGCAGGTAATGACAGTTGCCTGCTGATCAGAAAGTCAGTGGTTCAATCCCCAGTTCCAGCAGAACACAAGCTGAAGTAGCTTTGGTCAAATTTTAAACCCCAAGGGAGCACCGGAGGGTACCCCACTGCACCTCAGGGATGGGTCGAATGCAGAGATAGAACTTCTCCCAGGGGACCAAAAAATGATCAATTGTTTGCAGGTCAAAGGTCACTAAATATCCTAAAACACCAGACCAACAGTGAAGTCTGGAAGTGGAAGCAACATGGTTTGGGGCCGTTTCTCAGCATACGGCTCTGGAACACTTGGATGAATATAGCAAAACATTCTGGATAAAAAATCTCAAATCTACCAGGATGAAGATGAAACCAGGAGGACGTTTCAGCAGGACAATGATCCCAAACAGCCACGAATCTCACTGGTTTCAGAGGAAGAAAAGAAAGCTGCTAGAACCCAGTCAATCAGCTGATCTGAATGCTAGAGAACATCTATAGAGAGAGATAGGGTCAGAGTTCATGGGATAAGAGGAATGAGCCAAAAATCACACCTGAGCAACATGAGACTAGTTTCTACAGGAGACATTAATACTGCAGCACCAACAAAGGCTTTGGACCAAGAACTAAATACATTTCAGGAAGAGTCGATTCATTTTACCTTCGTTACACAGAATGTAAAAACATAGAGGATTGTGTGAATTGGATGAGTGGTGAGAACTTCATGTCAACACATTGATATATATTTAAAGCTAATGACATACATTTTGACCTGCTGTACATGCAAGACTACACAGGATTACAAACAAAGAATCCATCTTTCTCCATGCGTTTCATCTTTACGTTTCAAGTTTCAAATGGAAAAGAAAACCAGAAAGTACAAAATAAAAATCCTAAAACAGGTGAAAAAGGCAGACAAGGACCTCAAAAAATAAAGTGTCACAGCTAGAAAATTCTGACAGAGTACATCTGAGACAATTTATATAAAAATAAAGAAACTGAAAAACCAGAGAGCTTGAGATTTTTCCATATTTTTATTTAGTCTCTTTATTCTTAATCAGAGTTCCAGCATGTCTGCCTCTCAGTTTCCTCCTTCCACTGATGATGCTTTAAAACACACCAACATCCATCCATCCATTTTCTGTAGCCGCTCATTCCTCCACAGAGGGTCGCGGGGGAGCTGGTGCCTATCTCCAGTGGTCAAGGGGCGAGAGGCGGGGGACACCCTGGACGGGTCGCCAGTCCATCGCAGGGCAACACACCAACAGTGAAATGAATACAGTAGTTACTAAGATAGGCACCCGCTCCCCTGTGACCCTCTGTGGAGGACAAAGCAGGTATAGAAAATGGATGGATGGATGTTTAATGAACATTAGAACATTTTCATGAACATTAGAACAAACCTTATTGTTATCATCATCATCTTTATCAGACACAAACTCTAAACACTGACTGTATTCCAGCTCTCCTCTCCTCCATCGTTGTTTCTGTTTGTGTTGCTGCACCTTGGTTTTTACAGTATTTACCTGAACTTCAGCTCAACCCTAACCCTACCTGACCCCCTTTTCAAAATATACTTTATAAAAAAGGTTTTGTTTGACAACTAAATCTCATGTTTTAGAAATATTCTGCTGCTTTGTTTACTGACTGCTGCGTTTGTCACAAGGAGTGAAGGATGCATCAAACGTCTCTTTAGTTGCTGCTTCATTGTCCAGCTTTCAGAATGAAATGATTGAAACAAGCTGCTCTATGAAAACTGTAGTCAGTAACACACTGCCCTCTAGTGGTTCAGTCAGCACATGACTTCACACTTAGATTTTCTCTTTATACTTCAGTGGAATGTTAAAAAAACAGTCAGATAGACAGACTGACTTGTGGGAAAATAGTTTATTACACCAGTTCAAAATTCAAAGAATAATAAAAACTTCAACCACCTTAATGGACACATAAGAACAGCTTGTTTTAAAATCTAATAGCTGCTGGATATAGCGGTGGGGGGGTTTCCTTTGAACTCTTTTTTCCTGCTCACCTTTTCTCAAATGTGAATTATTAAAAAACATGTCCTCCCCTTTTATTGTAATGTTTTTTGAGCCACGCCTAAACAATTTCATGATCTAAACCCAAAACTTATCATTTGGTTTTTAGCCTATAATAAACACTGGGAGTAATACAGGTGTGTGAAACACCCCAAAGTGAATGAAGATGAGTAAAATCTGAGAAGCAGCAGGATCTCATGTCAATCAGAATAAAGAGAGAACTCTTCTAGAACAAAGTTTTATAAAACTCAATGGGTGAAATCATACTGTCAATCAGTGATGATGTTAGACAACATTTTTTAAATAATTGTGTATTTTCTTTGTTACAAATCTCTAAAATGCCTCAGTGCTTTACTGAAAAACACTTCTGAACATCATTAATGAATCACTGATGGGTCTCGTCTGTCCTTCTTTGAATTAAATGTGATCTTTATCTCTAAGAAAGCTCTTTATATGAAGACCACAAACCCACAGCTGATTGGTTCACAGCCCCCTGACCACTTTCAGATAGTATAAACAAAAGAAAATTGATCAATGCACATGTGACAGATAGACTTTAGAGATGCTCCCAGACACCTGTTTAAAACCTAAACAGACTGAAAAATGACTCAAATCCTGCAGTGAACAGGAACTTCTGGCATCCCTGGAGCTAAACGTTTGAATGTGACAGCAGGGACAGGAAGCAATGGGAGTCTTTATTGATCCAGATTGTTCAATAAATTATTCACTAACACACTCATACCTGTTCATTTTTATCTCCTGTCTCTCTCCACTCAGGGCTCCTAGAAGGTATTTTAAGTATTTTTTCTTGTAACTGTGAACTTGAAGTTGCAGCCAAAAATCCTATAGGAGATGAGTAATAGGATTTTTTTTGTCTTTCAGAAATACAAAACAATAGTTACACCTCTTCAAATTCTTAAGTACAAGTATACAAACTGTAATCTTTGACTCAAACATCACAAAAACTCTAACATTTATATATACTGTATATATATATATATATATATATATATATATATATATATATATATATATATATATATACTGTATATATATATATATATATATAATATATATATACTTTTTTTTTCCAAGATGGCGGACGGAACAGATGGAAATGTGTTAGTTGCTCATGAGGTTTGTCGAATTAGGCAAAAACCTGAAGTCTACAGGACAGTAGATTCAAGAATAGTTGTGGAGGATGAACTACTAAACTAGCTGTGAAATCTAGGATTCTCAGTCAGGATGAGCTTGTCCTGCTTGCAGTTAACTCATTTGACTCAGAGTGGATTGAGGCCTCGAAGAAAACTCTGTTTGAGTTGTGTCCCACTACACAGCGCAACGTGATGCACAAAGGCACACAAAAGGATGTACGCAACATAAAGAGCTGCCTTAGAGTGCTAAATGAATGTGGACAAAATGTTCTGCGTTTTGTGTCACACTACGTGGACAATCTACCTCTAGTGACCTTCTCAAGTATGGATGTGTGTGGTCTACTTAGAAGAATGGAGCAGCTGCAAGCCGACATGTGTGTTATGAAACGAGCACTGCAACTTCAGGCAGATGCGAGTTTGGATCTTTGCACAATCATGTCTCATATACTGTAAATCATCGGGTGTGCAACCTGGAGAAGTCAACGGATGTGAAGCCTGACTGTAATCAGCGGGTGACAAGGCCGGTGCCGTCGGAACGTGAAGCTGAGTTCCAGAGCGAGCCCGGGATGCAGGCGGAGACTACTCTGGAAGCATCTGAAGCGGGACTCGGAGGGAGAGAGAAGGAGGAGACCCCTGCGCAAAGCGAAGAAGGTAGCACCAGTGAGACGAGTGAGAAAGGCCACAGGAAACAAAAGTCTACCTGTTAAAATGAAAAACTCTGCCACACAAGCAGTGAAGATGAAGTCTGAGAAAAGCAACTTTATTGTCAGCACATGGAGCTGCAGGAAACATACAAATGGTGAAGACTAGGCTGGTTAGTGTCTTTGCCTCTAGATTCTCACCTACCCTGGATGAAGAAACGCTCTGCATTTACCTGAAGGATAAACTGGGCCGTGGGGTTACATGCCAAAAAATAGTCACTGCAAATAGTAGATATTCCATCCATTTTCTGTAGCCGCTTATTCCTCCACAGAGGGTCGCGGGAGAGCTGGTGCCCATCTCCAGCGGTCAAGGGGCGAGAGGCGGGGGACACCCTGGACAGGTCGCCAGTCCATCGCAGGGCCACACAGAGACGAACGAGACAAACAACCACACACCCACTCACACCTAAGGACAATTTACCAGCCCAATTAGCCTGACAGTCATGTCTTTGGACTGTGGGAGGAAACCGGAGTACCCGGAGGAAACCCACGCACGCACGGGGAGAACATGCAAACTCCACGCAGAGAGGCCGCAGAGCCGGGACGCGAACCCACGACCTCCTTGCTGCGAGGCAACAGTGCTAACCAACTGCGCCACCATGCAGCCTCCAAATAGTAGATATTTGTCATTCAAAATATCTGCTGAATGCCGTGAGGTGGGTGAAATGTACAACACAGAGATCTGGCCGGAGGGAGCCTATGTACGGAGATACTTTGAACCACGTAAGGGTGGAGCCTCAGGGTCACTATTCAGCTCTGTTTCTGTCAGTCTGGCGAATGTGACCCAAGTAGCTCAGGGAACTCAAGCTTAACACTGGCTAAATGAATATAAAGGTGCTCTCATATTACTGCCGTGGTCTGAGGCTGGGCCAGAGTGTGGAGGACAGGAGTCGCAGATTTGTTGTGGACCACCTGCTGGATCAATGTGATGTTCTGTGCTTACAGGAAACATTTTTAACAAAACAGGATCTAAAAGTATTAAATTGTATAAATAATAACTTTCATGGGGCAGGAAAGTCAACTACTGACACTGGGGAGGGAATAATAAGGGGACGAATACCAGGTGGTGTTGCAATCCTGTGGAACAAAAGATTAGAACCGTATATAGATGTGATAAGGCTAGACGTGGACTGGTGTATAGCGATACACCCAAAGACATTATATACGTAGACACCCCATGGCCTGCCGCTGGGCGTATCAGCGTCACCGCCATCTTGGATGGGTTCTCTTGCTCTCTGCTAGCTCCACACCCAACCGGAGTCAATTCATCAACCACCACACTACTGAAATGCAGATCGCGTGGAATTACCTCTCACAAGTAAGATTTAACAACATTATTGGTTATTCAACTGTTCATAAAATTGTGTAAATGCCATCTACATGTCATCAACGTGGACACATTGTTGACAATGATTCCTGAACGGGTTAGGGTTTAGGGTTAGGGTTGGGTCAATTGTGTCAGGGCATCAGGTAGAATTTGCACAATAATTAGTCTTTTTAGTCTGTTTAGACGGGATATTGGTAACATCTGTGTGTGCAAACTTTAGATAAGATTTTTCTTATGTTCATCCTTATTTTTGTCTGTTTTGAAGTAGTAGTAAGTACATTTTATTTATATAGCACTTTTCATAGAAATAATCACAAAGTGCTTCACAAAAACATCAGATTAAAGACTTAAAAACAAATGAAAAAATTAAGTGATATACCTCTCAAACTGCTCATCACCTCATCAAGTAACCCACCTCACAAAGTGAACAATACTCCTAAAACATCTTTCTGATACAGTCATTACCTTACCTACCTTTTAACCTACCTGTTGGGAAAAATATTTATTCATCATCCTTATTTACCTTCATAAGGTGTATCTTTTATGACTCTGTCCCTGATAAACATAATCCAAGTAAGTGAATGTTTTTTATTTATTTCTTTCTTTCTTGTAGGAGGCTGGAATAACAATCCACTGCAGGGCAGTTTCAGGGCATTTTCCACCGTCTGATGGTCCAGAAGATGTTTTTGCCCCTGGGGAACTCACTGCAGAAACCCGATTTGGGATTGACAGCCACTATTTCATGTTTGTGTCATTTGTTGTTTCTGTTTTTCATAAATTAAGGCTCCACCACATTGTGACCTTAACCACCCAGAAGTTAGAGTGGCAGCACTCTGAAGAAGCTGTGCAAAAAATTTCTTTCAAGGGTTTTAGCTCCCTATAGCCCCAGTGTGTGTATGTGTGTGTGAGAAAAATATTTTGAAATAAACTCAATCAAATACATGTTTTAAATTAAAATATAAAATTCATTAATTCATATTTTTATAAATTATAATTATAATGTTATTATATATATTTATATTTTTATTAATATGTCAAATTAAATCAAACTTGATTCATATAGCACATTTCATGCATAGCAATATAATGAGCTTCACAGCAGATAAAACAAAAAATAATCTAGGATAAATATATGTATTCACACATTATGCTGTCAAATATGTGCACACTCATCAACATAGTAAGTGCACATACAATGCAAATACACATTAAAATGCACACTTAAAAACATTATTCACTCACACAAACATACATGCACCCACACACATTTGAACATGCACACACAAACACACAAGTACATAAAAGAAACAAGTAAAAGCTGTGAAAACAAAAAGTCCTAATATAAAATACAGAACTAAACAATAAAAACATAACAAATAAGGTTAAAGTGAGGGTAACCTAGTCATAAGTTTGTTTAAATAAAAGAGTTTTAAATATGTTCAGTGGCTGATTCCCTCAGATCTATTAGCAGAGTGTTCCAGATTATTGGTGCATAAATGCTAAAGGCAGCTTCCCCTATAGGTCTGATTTTGTTTAAGAGCAAAATAAAACGTGTTTTTGTAGTTTGGCAAACACCTTCCTCAGTAGAAATAAGTTGACTGGGGCCGTCTGGGAACCCATCCAAGATGGCGGCGCGCTGAGATGCCACCTCCAATAGGCAGCGCCAGTCCACAGGGCATCTACGTATATAATGTCTATGGCTACACCTTAAACAACATGAAAAGGAATTTGATATCCTGAATGTGTATATGACATTTGAGTGTCATAATAATGAAGCTGTTTCTTAATAGACTTGCCTTTATTAATAGTTTTATAAAAGATAATATTTTTAAATATGTGTATAATTGGTAAATGTCCTGTATTTATAGAGCGCTTTCTAGAGTGCTGAACGTGCTAAAGCGCTGCACAACACAATCAGTTATTCATCCATTCACACTCACATTCACACACTGGTGGTGATAAACTACATTGTAGTCACAGCTGCTCTTGGGCACACTGATGGGGGGGGGGATGCCATGCACCGGCGCCCTCCAAGTCCCTCTGACCACCACCAGCAGGCAAGTTGGGTGAAGTGTCTTGCCCAAGGACACAACGACAATCTAACCCAGCCGGAGCTGGGGATTGAACCGGCGGTTGCCAGACCAGCCACTCTACCAACTGAGCTACATGTCGCCCCAGTGAATGGTGATATGAATGCAGATATTACTGATGGTAACTCAATCTTTGCTAAACATCTGAAGCAGTTCCGCGCAGATAGTAGCTTGAATTCTGTCAACTGAGGCTTGTTTACCTGCAGATAGTTATACTTTTATTAGTGAGGCATGGCATACAACTTCATGGTTGGATCACTGTGTTACAACAGCTGATGCTCATGACTCCCTGTCAGGCATGAACATCTTATATGAGTGGTCAAGTGCTGATCATATTCCATTTGGGATGCAGATAAATCTGGAGTATGTACCGATGTCTGAAGAAAATGAGAGTGAAAGAACCAGAAAAGTCATTGATTGGTCTATCCTATCTGAGAAGGAAATATTAAACTATCAACTGAGTTCTGAGGAACTTCCCAGTAGTATTTACCTGCCCAGGGCAGCAGTCACCTGTAGGGAAGCTGGCTGTAGAGATCCTGAACTCATATCAGCAGTTGGTAACATGTATAATGACATAGTGAATATACTACTTAAGGCTAGCATTTCTTTTTAAAAACATAAAACTAAAACAAAAATAAGACCGGGCTGGAGAGAGTATGTGTCTGAGTATCATGCTGAAGCATGTGAGGCCTCAAAAGAGCAGGGAGACCTAGACATGGGCCTGTGTTTGAACATAAAAGAGCTACAAATGCAAAATACACATACGCAACGCGTTTCATCAGTAGAAATGACCATCATCATCATCATCATCATCACCTTTATTTATATAGCCCCTTATATGAGGCATACCACCAAAGTGCTGCACAATAACACATTAAAGCAGATAAATTCAACAGACAATTAAAACCAACATATAAAAACTGAATAAAATCATGTAAAAGATCAACATCTAACCCACAGAGTTAATAGCCAGGCCATAAAAGTGGGTCTTCAGCCTCGTTTTAAAAACCGCTACTGAAGGAGAGAACCTTACAGATAGGGGAAGTGCGTTCCACAGTTTTAGTCCTGCTATGGAGAACGCCCTATCTCCCCTTTAGCCGAGCTCTAGGAGCCACCAGCAGCAACTGGCTCTCGGAGCGGAGCGATGGAACAGGGACATGTAGTCGCACCAACTCTGCCAAATTAGCTGGAGCCAGTCCATTCAAAGCCTTAAAAACCATTAAAAGGGGTTTAAAATGAATGAGCTATGAGGGCTGATTCACTGGCTAAGAAGCTCCTTAATAACAATTCAAAAGATTTCTGGAAAGAAGTGAGAAATAGTACAGCAAGAAGAACACCCATACCTTGTGTGGTTAACGGAGCCTCAGGAACTGATAATATTCTGGAGTTATGGAGACAACATTACTATGATTTGTTTAATTGTGTACCGAGTAAATCTTATACAGTTGACAACACAGAAAGTATAGATGAAATTATGTCGCATGAGGTCCATCAAGCCATCACCACACTACCTAAAAATAAAGCAACTTGACTGGATGACATATCTGCTGAACACCTGAAGTTTGCGAGTGGAAGACTAGCCCACCTACTTGCTATGCCTCTCAGCTTTTCTTGTGCATGGATGCTTGCCAGATTCAGTATTAACTGTCTTATTGGTTCCAGTTATGAAAGACCAGGCTGGGAGGGTTGGTAACATGGATAATTATAGGCCCATCGCTCTGGCTAGCATACTCTCAAAAGTCTTTGAAAGAATTCTGCTCGACAGAATGAGTAAAACCTTAAAAACTACAGATCAGCAGTTTGGTTTTAAGTCTGAGCTTGGTACAGACATGTGTATATATGCCCTAAAGGAGATTGTTACAAAGTACAGAAACCAGAATTCCTCAGTATTTATGTGCTTCATAGATGCATCCAAGGCATTTGATAGAGTAAACCATAGCAAATTATTAATCAAATTGCTGCAAAGAGGTGTTCCGAGATATATTGTGCGTATTTTGGTATGGTCAGCAAACGTTTCAGGTCAAATGGGGAAACGGTATTTCAACACCATTTAGGGTCAGTAATGGGGTCAGACAAGGAGGCATACTATCTCCATTCCTTTTTAACCTCTACATGGATGTCTGAGCAGTGAAGTTAAAAGCCTGCAGGACTGGTTGTGTGGCTGGTGGTTTTGTAATAGATCACCTGATGTATGCAGATGACTTGGTGGTTCTTAGTCCGAGTACCGCTGATCTTCAGCAGTTATTAGATATATGCTCTGACTATGGGGTAGAACATAATATTGTGTATAATGCAGCTAAAAGTGCAATCGTGGCTTGCCGTGCAAAGGAAGACAAATTATTTTTCCAGATTTTAACCTGTCAAACAATGTGATTAGTTTAATCAAGACTGTAAAATATCTTGGTCAAATTATTACTGAAGACAGGACAGACGATGATGACATGTACAGACAGTGCCGTTTCATATATGCTCAGGCAAATACACTCGCCGTAAGATCGGATCTTGCTCTAACCGAGTTAAAATAACCTGTTCAAGGCTTATTGTTCACCACTCTACACGGCTCACCAATGGACTAACTACAAGAAATGTAGTTTGCACAGGTTGCAAGTTGCATATACAGTAATGATGCTCTGCATTTGCTATTGAGGAAACCAAGATGGGAGAGTGGAAGTGAAACATTTGTAAATGCGAGGGTAAGCACCTTACAAGCTGCCTTAAGAAATTTTATGTACAAATGTATCTGTAGGAGGCTGCATGGTGGCGCAGCTGGTTAGCACTGTTGCCTCGCAGCAAGGAGGTCGTGGGTTCGCGTCCCGGCTCTGTAGCCTCTCTGCGTGGAGTTTGCATGTTCTCCCCGTGCATGCGTGGGTTTCCTCCGGGTGCTCCGGTTTCCTCCCACAGTCCAAAGACATGACTGTCAGGCTAATTGGGCTGGTAAATTGTCCTTAGGTGTGAGTGGGTGTGTGGTTGTTTGTCTCGTTCGTCTCTGTGTGGCCCTGCGATGGACTGGCGACCTGTCCGGGGTGTCCCCCGCCTCTCGCCCCTTGACCGCTGGAGATAGGCACCAGCTGCCCCGCGACCCTCTGTGGAGGAATAAGCGGCTACAGAAAATGGATGGATGGATGGATGTATCTGTAGGCTGAACAAATCTGAAAATGTGACTGTTGTTCATTTAACAAATACTTGGTTTAGTGCAATACGCTACCAGTCAAAGATGTGGAAACACTGGTACAGCAGTCTTTATCCTTTCTAAAGAGCAGTGAGTTACACTCTTTAAAATTATTGTTTTGTCTTACTACTATTATCTTTAATTATATATTTTTTTAAAAACAAAAAACTTATAGATCTACAAATATTTGTTTTTTCCCTTGTTCTCCTGTCATTTTTCTGTTGCTGTATTTTGGAATGTTGCATTGCTGTGCTCCTTTACATTTCTTGTGCAATTTCGTTGTGATACCTGTGAGATTGGACTATGAGTCCAGAAAAAAGGATACTTGACTTGAATATATTCTTACAGCCCTACGTAAAATTTGCCAAATATTCTTAAATATTTTTTCTGGTTTTGAGCAAAAAATCTGTCAATGGGGTAAGAAAAATTTGCTTGACTATTATTCTTAAAACTATCAAATTATTCTAAATGCAGAAAAAATTGCTATTTTTAAGGAATCAGAATCGCTTTTATCGACCAGAACTGTGACGTCTCACAAATTCAAGAATTTGACTTGGTTACAGTAAACCTGGGCAGCCACTAGATGGCGCCTTTCTTGCAGATGGCATGTGCAGACAGTGAGAAATATGGTTTATCAGAGGGAAAAGAGAGAGGAAAAGAAGAACCGACTCTTGTCAGCTAGTCTCCAGAGGGAGGTAGCTTTGGATAAAAGCATCTAATAAATGAATAAACATAAACATAAAGTGAGCAAGAGAAAGAAACATGATTTATTCCTATCAAAAAACAAGTTTCTCTTTCACAAGGTTTT
Source organism: Callopanchax toddi (assembly GCA_006937965.1). Taxonomy (NCBI): domain Eukaryota; kingdom Metazoa; phylum Chordata; class Actinopteri; order Cyprinodontiformes; family Nothobranchiidae; genus Callopanchax; species Callopanchax toddi. The sequence continues at coordinate 22,618 of SSNR01000491.1, read as the reverse complement.
CTGTTTGTCATTGAAATGAAAGGTTCTGATTGATTATGATACCAAGCATTTATAAGATGTAACCATTAGGAACCCCATGAACATTAATAATCTTCACAAGGTTGGATGTGCTTTTCTTACCATTTGATAATAACATTAATTTGGCTTTCCAACTGCTTTGGTTGAGACTGCATTACATCAAAAGCTGCCTGCTGAAATTCCAGGCTTAAAGTAATGGTGGAGGACAGTAATGTCATCTGCATGACTTCTGACTTGGAGAGCCCTTCATGGACAGACTCCAGCGTACATTAGTAGTTATCTGCAACCGCACACTCCATCCAGGTCCTTGAGGTCCACTGACCAAGTGTCACGATTTCCCCTCCTAATGACCGATCCTCCCTCTAAGACTCCATTTCCCATCATCCCTCTGGCTTCACTTCCTCTATAAATGACCCTTCACCCAGAACGTCAGTGCTCAGTCATCGATTCATTCATTCATGCTACGAGCTTCAATCCAAACCCACCAGGCTTCCGAGCTTCAACGTCAACCTACAAGTAAGTCAGTTTACTACTTATCGGACTAGTCATGCGGCCTCGCTTCCATCGAGATCCGCATGGCTGCTCCGAGATTAACTGCATGTACGCGATAGCTCAACGCTAATTACTGCCGCGTTTGAGCTGCACACATGCTACACTCAAACTCACAGAGGTTTCAGCCGATCCGATCTGACACCAAGACCTGCTTTCTGTCCCAAAAACCAGATTCAAGACAAGAGAAGACAAGACAGAACCTTTTCCTCCGTAGCTCCTAGACTTTTGAATTCTCTTTCCTCTGTCTCGGAGGCTGTCAGGGACTTGCACAAAACCAGCCAGAAGAGCACAATTGGGTTTCAAATAAATCCCACATTTATTTTGGGAGAGGGTTCAAAGTATATTAACTCAACATAACAAAAGATTAGACTTGTCAGAATGACACCAAGCACAAGACTGACTGACTTACTGACTTACAATTGACACACCAGGTTCAACTTAAATAGTGGCTGATCAGACCACTTTCAAACAGGAGGGAAACACCAATTACAAAGACAACATACAAACCCTATACATAACACACAAACTAACCAGTCTAATCTGTTCAGATGACTCAAAGAAATACATGATATAATTACAACCCCCTAACCACAACAGAAAATAACTAAATAAACAGGAAAACATTAATCTCCTCTCCCCTGGTAGATGGTAGGTCCCAGAGTTGCTGATTGGACCTCCTGAGGAGATGAGCTGCAGCTGTGTGGTGCTTCAGCAGCAGCTCCTAGGCCACTGGTAACTCAGGACAAAAAACAAAATCAATATATATATATTCACACTGAAAGACAACTGATTGTGTGCACTTCAACCAGTTATCATACACTTCAACCAGTTATCATAAACAGAAAGAATACAGAAGAAAATAAATAGACATTACCAGACAGCCCTTCTCCTGAGGTGACAGCAGGCACTGCTGTCACAGTCCCCCCCTCTTAAGAGGCCACCCCGCACCAGCGGGAAAGATAATCAGCTGTCACATTCTCCCGGCCCGGGACATGCTGGACTGTAAAGCGAAAGGGCTGCAGAGCCAAGGCCCACCGGATAACACGGCTGTTCGTGTCCTTCATACGGTTCAGCCATTGCAGAGCCTTATGGTCTGTCTGCAATACAAACTCCCTGCCAAGCAGGTAGAACTTCAGAGAGTCCAAAGTCCACTTAATGGCCAAGGCCTCTTTCTCCACGGTCGAGTACCTCACCTCCCTGGGGAACAACTTGTGGCTAATGAAAGCCACAGGGCGCAGGTTCTCACGACCTTGCAGAAGGACTGCCCCAATACCTCTCTCAGAGGCATCTGTCTGTAGGACAAACAACTCATCAAAGTCAGGGCATTGAAGGACAGACTCCTTACCCAGAGACCGTTGTATGTCCTGGTATGCCCTCATGGCCTCCTCAGTCCACCGGACAACATTGGGGTACTTAGATCCCGTCATATCCGTCAGTGGAGCAGCCCTAGATGAAAAGTGGGGAATAAAGCGATGGTAATAACCCGCCAACCCCAGAAAAGACCCGAGTTGCTTCTTTGTTCTAGGAGTTGGACAAGACTCAATAGCTTGAACCTTATTGATGAGGGGCTTAACAACCCCATCACCAACTCTAAACCCCAGGTACTCTACCTCATGGCGTGCCAACACACATTTGGAAGGGTTCACCGTCAGACCAGCACATTGAAGGCGACTCAGAATGGATTGAAGATGCTGTAGATGATCCTCCCATGACCTACTAAAGATAACAATGTCATCCAAATAGGCACATGCATAGCCATCACAACCCTTCAATACCTGATCCATAAGCCGCTGGAATGTAGCTGGTGCCCCATGCAACCCAAACGGCAGAACCACAAACTGAAAGAGGCCCCACGGGGTCCAGAAAGCAGTCAACTCCCTGGACGCCTGAGAAAGTGGCACCTGCCAATAACCTCTGCATAAGTCAATGGTACTCAAGAACCTAGCTTTTCCCAGTCTATTGATCATATCATCAATGCGTGGTGTAGGATAGTGTAGCGTGATCAATATACGCTCTTGACCTCTGACCTCCGTGATCATCTAAAATAATAATCCATCTTCTTCCCAATAACTCGGATTATAATGACTCTTTTATTATGTTTTAACCTGAATCAACATTCCTCCAAGGTCACGGTCGGACCGGAAGAAGCCACCGGACTTTTAATAATAATAATAATAAAGACTTTGGGTGTCTCTTCCTAAAATGACACCTTAATCTGTTACAGAAATGTCTTAAATGATTAATGCACTTTCTCTTACAGCATTGTGAATGTTTGATCCAGCTTCAGTATTATTGTTACTTTGCTAAAAGGTTAAATCAGTATTATTACTTATTTCCACCTTGCTAAGGATAAATAAGTAAACCTTCCACACTCCCACACGGAGGTGACGTATGACTTTAGAGCCTGAGTCACGTGTCTTGTTTAGAGTCCCCTGATAGGTCCACGTTCCACTGACAGCTCTCAGCTGTCTGCCGACACGAGAAGAATCGGGTTCTTCTCTAGCCTCAGAGAAGACAAGACATACCCACCGTCAACTCGCTACACGGTGGGCATCGATGCCGATTGCAACCGATAACGGGTCAAGCCCCGTGGCAGTCGAAGAAGCTTCTTACCCCTGAGAGCAGGAAACATCCACCTGCCTCTCTAACTCAACCAGAATGGGTAAGACAGCCAGCTACCAGCTCGCTAGCCATGGGTTCCACTGATCTCCTGTATCCACGGTCGTTCTCCGCTTGGCCGGCGGGTCCACGACCTGTCAGGCCCCCAGATCGACCGAGGGGGAATCTCCGCTTCCTCGTCGAACTCCAGCAGCCGGACGCGATCCAGGAACAAGGTTCAGTAACTACCCATGACCTGGTAAAGCAGGCTACTTTGATAATGCTAACCCTACACCACTAGGCCGCTCATCAAAGTAACCTCTCCACCTTATCCCTAATAACCAAACCCTTAAGCTAACTCCTTAGTTTTAATATCAACACGAGACTCAAGTTCTAAACTCAGAAGATCAATTTCATAACATCTACCACTTAGTGAATGCTTATCAACTTGCTACCTCAAATGCTAATCTGTTTACAAATGTTCGTCAGCTTTTATAATAAATATTGAATATATTTATTCTTGACTCAGCTTCCATTCGTCAAATAACAGGTACATAACTACTCCCTGCAACTAAATAGAACCTAGAATTCCTGCTTTTATCACAACCAGTGTTCAAATCCAGGTATCCGGAGCACACAGCCTCTCGGTTTAAAACCTCGGTAGCTGAAGTGAAACCAGCAGAAGGTGAGTAATAAAACATAGCGTTTATACACACTATATGTGGCGAGACGGCCACTTATTACCACTACAATAGGAATCAAACTTTGACACAGAATTCAGATACCTGAAGTCGATGCAAAAGCGTATCCCCCCATCCTTCTTAGGGACCAAAACCACAGGATTACACCACTCACTTTTGGAGTCTTCAATAATCCTGAGGGACAGCATCAGTTCCACTTCTTCCTTTAAAGAACCCAGAAGACGCTCAGGGATCCTGTAACTCATGTGTTTAGCTACAGCATCTCCAGTTAACACAATATTGTGTTCAAGAATGTCTGTGCGTCCTGGATACTCGGCAAACACTTGAGGGTGACACAAAGCTCTGACCTGGTTTTGTTGTTCCATTGTCAGGTAACTTAGATCACAGGCCGTAGGGGATGGTGAGGGCATGTACTGGTCATCAGCATCCTCCTCCTCCGCTACCGCCTGGATCAACATCACCCCTGCCCCCGTTACAGGGCGAGGTGTCCACTCCTTAAGGAGATTTACATGCAGCACCCTCTGAGAACGGGGTCGACAAGGGTCACATACCTCGTAAGTGGTCGGCCCAAGCCGTCTCACCACCTCATACGGCCCCTGCCACTTAGCCAGAAGCTTGCTCTCACGGGTCGGCAGCATGACTAGGACCTTCTGTCCTGGTAGAAAGTCTCTTTGACGTGCTGACCTGTCATACCATCGCTTCTGGTACCTTTGAGCCTCGGCCAGATGCTGCTGGGCCAAAGCTGTCATTTTCTGTAACCTCTCTCTCATCTGCAGAACATAAGAGATCACATTAACAGGTCCCTCACCCTTCTTCTCCCCAACCCAGGTCTCTTTCAGTAAAGCCAGAGGTCCCCGCACCTCATGTCCATATAAAAGTTCAAAAGGAGAAAACCCTGTTGAGGCTTGGGGTACCTCCCTATAGGCAAAGAGAAGGTAAGGTAACCATTGATCCCAGTCAGAACCCGTTTCATCAACAAACTTACGCAGCATCTGTTTGAGAGTCTGGTTAAATCGTTCAGTTAAACCATCAGTCTGGGGATGATAAGGGGTCGTTCGTATACCCTTGATCCCCAGCAGCTGGTACACCTGCTTCAAAAGAGTAGACATAAAGTTAGTGCCCTGATCAGTCACTATTTCACGAGGGAAACCCACTCGTGAAAAAAGTTGCACCAAAGAAAGTGCCACTGCTCTTGCTTTCATTGTCTTAAGAGGAAACACCTCAGGGTATCTGGTAGCATAGTCTGTAATCACTAACATATAGCGACATCCTGTTCTACTCCTCTCCAGAGGCCCCACAAAATCCATGCCCAGACGCTCAAAAGGGGTGTCAACTAGTGGAAGTGGTTGCAATGGCACTCTTGGAGGAAACCTGTTGGATGTTAATTGGCACTGAGGACAAGTCTTACAAAACTGGGCAACGTCAGACCTCAAACGAGGCCAGTAGAAGTGGCGCCGGATGCGAGCCAAAGTCTTCTGTGTCCCTAGGTGGCCAGCCCAAGGAACAGCATGACCCAACTCGAGCACCATCTCCCGTGCCTCCTTTGGAACCACCAGCTGCTGCTGCGCTCCTTGTTGCCTATATAAAATGTCATCCTGCAAAACATAGTCATCAGTGCAGCCACTGCGCTCACCACTCCCGTCTCCTTGAGCTCTCAGGATGAATTCAGACAACTCAGGATCATCACGCTGCATCTGTGCCATCCTTAGAGGCATCGTGAAACCCTGGGATACATCTGGCAGGTCCTCTGTGGATGCACTCGCAGTATGTAAAAACTTCTCCCGCCTCCGCTGTTGACGGGACTTACGTGGTTTTACAGGCTGCTCGTCCAGTTCAGTGTCAAAGAAGGGCAGTGTGCCAAGTGGCGATAGTGACTCCTCCATCTGCTTGACCTGGGAACGAGTAACCACAGCACAGTTCAATGGAGACTGGATCAAGTCAAACAAGACTGGTAAGTCACTACCCAACACCACTGGAAAAGGAAGTCCTTCTACCACTCCAACTCTTAGCAGGTGAACTTGTCCTTGGACTCCAATATGCAGGTCAGCTGTCGGATACCACCGCTCATCACCATGCACACATCGGATGGGGATTTTATTTGATCTGTGGATAAGGGGTAATGGAACCAGGGTCCTTTCCACTAGTGTCTGAACACTGCCCGTATCCATCAAAGCCTCCACACTCCTTCCATTTACTTTCACTTTAGTTAGTTGTACTGGTAGACCATTCTTAATGTCTTTCATTTCTGTATGTGGAACAACACACAGCTGAGTAGGTTTTGAAGTGTTCTTTGGACACATGGGTTTAGTGTGGCCTCGCAGACCGCACAAATAACAGACCGGTTCTTTATGGTGCTGTTTCAGAGACACACCAGCTGGCTGAAGGTCCCTCAAGGGGGCCTTACCTGAAGTGGCCATTGCTGGTTGAGGTTGTCCATATGTTGATCTCCGAATGTCCTTATCCTTAGAAGTCTTCCAAGCGGCATAACTCCAGGGTTGTCCCTTTTGTCTTGCGGTGACAAACACCTCTGCCAATGAAG